>JAOEHY010009829.1:0-40514 GCA_025447955.1 Psilopsiagon aurifrons
AGGAAAAAAAAACAACACAGCTCCACACCGGCTACCAAGAAGGAGAAAAATGACTGCTACTGCCGAACCCAGGACAAGACCAAAGTAACCTCCTTCAGTATTATGAAAAGCAGACTTTTATACTGAGAATTACCTGCTTGGTTGACACAGCTAAAATATCTTATACAGATTAAACACAGTCTCTGCTAATTTACCCTGTCCACAGTATCTATTTTCATTAGACTTGCCTTTGCCTATATTTTTCTTTTAGATGAAAGATTATTTTTTCCCCTCAAGTCTCTACTCCAGGTTTATGCCAAACTGCGTATTTGGGAGATAGAGAGTTCTTTCCCCATAACTGACAAAACAAAAGGGCATTGTCACTGCACCACTGTGTGAATTGTTAACCCTTAACTTTTGTAAGGAAAAGCATTATATTTGGTAGTCAAGGAAAAGAAGCAAACTGGTTTTCCGACCTTTTAGGCCTAGAAATATCAGTGGGAAAATGAGAAAGAAGCAGTTGAAAAGCAATAGAATGGCAGACTTTCCCAGGGGGAGGTAAAACAAAACCTAAGAGAAATGCTTGGAGGAAATAGGAACAAAGAATCCCAGAGACCTTGGTGTTTTAAGAAAGTGTGTTCCTGCATTTTGACACCATTATGCATAGCAACCAACAAGAGAAAGAAAATACAGCTTGAAATTTGCAGTTTAATATTGTTTCATATAGCACTGTGTAGCTCACGTGCAAAGCTAGCTGTAAATATTTAGATAAATTAAAATCAAATACCTTATGGACAGATTTTTTTTTTTCCTTGTACCTTGTGCATAGTACATCCATAAGACAACAGTTCATTTCCATGATTCAGAGGTCAAACAGATTTTTATCGTCTAGTCATTGGATGGATAATTTCTGGGGCAAAAACTGTATTTATCAAGTGCTACAGAAGAAGCTTCTATTATCCTTTGAAGAAGGTTTTTATTTCTCTGTTATTTACTCTCCTCTCCCTCTGCAATTTACTCAGAAGCCTGGAACAATACTTTGTCTCTGGTGTGGTGATAAAAATCTCATTGTGAAGAGCAGTGTTAACAGTATAAATACTGAATTATTATCCTTTGTGGTACCATTTTTCATGTGATAATATTCATATGTCAACACTTTTTGTGAGAGGTCCACACGGTTGGCATGTTTTAGTTCTGTGTCTTAATCTTCTTTCAAAAACTTATACCAATCAGAATGCCGGTCCATGCGAAGGTTCACTTACAGTCTTGAAGAGCTGGAGAGTGCAAAACTCCATATTTTGCACTTGAGGGAAGCACACAATACAGTATTAAGTTCCTGGAAATTTAGGAATGTTCTTGAAGAGTTTTGTGTCCTAATTTCCTCATCTTCTCAGAGGGTACATGGCTGAACTTTTGAAGAGGATTGTTGCTATCATGTAGAAGGTCTGTGTTGTTTGACCACCATCTACACTTTGAGGTATAATCCTGAAGTAGTCCCTGCAGCTGCCTGGGTAGGTGCACCATCCCCTCCCTTCATGAACCTTGGTTTGTATACTGACCAGACTTGGAGTGGAAGGGGTATCTGGCCAGCAAACTATGCTGTCACATAGAAATGGTTGGGAATAGAAGTAAGGCCTGAATACAAGAGTAGGACCAGAGGCTTGCTTCTGCATAAGAGGACTTATTTCAGCAATGGTGCCAGGGGAACAATGTGCTTCTGTCATCTGTGAGTTATAGAAAAGACCCATTGCTTAGAAAGCAGATACATGTGAGATGGCTTTCATTTGGCATGGTTCAGGTGGGAAAGGCTCCAGGAGACCAGACTAAACCTAGCACAAAGCAACAGCCTCAGAAGACATATAACATCATCAGCTGCTTCTGTTTACTGATCCATTCCATTAATTAACTAGCCTAATTGCTAATGGAGGAGGCTGTAAGGTTTTCCTCTGAACTACTTTCAGCTGTCCATATTTCAGAGTTTCAGAAGAATATAGAATAAACCTGTAGGTCTGAACAAGTTATACATTTGTGCTCCGAGTGCAAGAGAAACTAGATGGAATCCCTAGTTGCAGAGTTGGAATCCCAAGTTCCTTGATTTTGTGGCACACTTCCACAGGTGATTTCACAGCTTTGTAGCCCTTGTAGCATGAATACTGCGGACTCTGTCTCATCTTTCTCATAATTCCACAGATAACTGCTATGCCTATTATCCCCTGCCTAATTCCCATGTAACTCTGCCATTTGGATTCATAAGTCCTCAAGAAGCAGACATGCCTCGCATTTAAGTTGTCAGAAGGTGCACTGATATTCTTATTTGTTATTCCACCAAAAGGAGGACATTTCATTGCAACCACCACTGTAAAATGTTTTAAAAGGCACAAAAAAAAAAAAAATCACAAGACTTAGAGGATTTTTTTTTCCACCTAAAAAAAAACCCAAACAAATGAAAACCCCCAAACTGAAGCAGCCTGTAATGCATTTTCTGCTGGTGCTACTTTTTTAATATTGGAAAGAAATGCCATTTCACTGTGAAAAGGAAAATCATGAAACTATTTGCAATCAGAATGGCTGAATTCTTATTCCAGGTCTACAAATAACTTCCTGTTGAGAAACTTTATGAAGGCAACTATATATAACAAAAAATGTTTTGATTCCTGAAAGTGTTTTTATTTGAAACTTTATGTATCTTTCAGACCTGTTTAGGTCTGGTTTAGGTCTGTGGACCTCATTCTACTGTTATAGAGAAAGATTTGGTTTCTTTTTTATAAATTCTCATCTTAATCTGGCATAATAACAGATCTTAAAATGTATATTTTCTTGATAATGAAAGAATTTGTTGTTTACCCACTTCTCATATTGAAGTAGACAGTCTTAACTTGTAGGGAAACTGTATGTTTTATTTGTAGTAGTACATTTTAATATTTTGCATATAAAAAGTGAGTCTTGCTAATGATTTCTCAGGTGTTGAGAAAATCAGAGGCATGGCTTTCGAAGTTATGCAGTCATGTCTATATCACTTACTCAAACATAAACCAGTGTTAGACAAAAACCTTTTTCTGTCACCCTGATAATTTAATAAAATCAAAGGTTTTCTTTGGGAATGTGCTGTTTTCTGACTAATTTTCAGTTGGTGTTGTTCAAGTCTCATTAGAACAATGTTGAAAAAGATTCTTTTGAGTTCATTCTGATTGTATTACAATGAAATGTTAATACTGAAATGGAACGTTTTGGGAAGTTGAAGAAAAATATTATGGAATGCATTATTTTGCAAATAAGTGCTCTTTTTAAAACTATTTTCCTGAATTAGTATTGCATAATGTATTAAAATCTGCATATTCCTGCTAATAGAAACTTCATTCTCCAGCCATCTCTCCTACTATTAAGTAGACAGCCGTAATTTTGGGAGAAAGTAAATTTTCCAGCTCAAAGCCAAGAGTTGAGTCCATGAAAAAGTTGGGATGATGTGTCCAGTGAATTAGTTCTGCTTATACCCCCACCCTTTAAGAGATAATGACAAAAAAAATACATTAAAGTCTACTCCTTTAGAGGGACAAGCCATTGCCATTTCAAAGACTTCTCCATAGCAGTTAATATACAGTGTTTGTGAAATGCAAAAAGAGATGGAACGTGCATCAGGTTCCCCAGTTATATATGGTAGAAATAATCCAGACTTTCCTCTCACTTCTGGCATCTTGCGCTATAACTTTTGCTTAACTTTTTTTATTCTAGTGCCAACAATATGCCTAAGCAAGTAGAAGTGCGGATGCATGAAAGTCATTTGAATCCCGTGGAGCACAGATCCAGGAACATATGTGTGCAGTTCTGCCAGTCGCTCCATAGGAATCTGCTCCTGACTCTAACCGTCTTCGGTAAGCTACTTCTGCTGGTCTGGATATACAGTATGCATCTGTATTTGTGTGTGTAGTCCCACAGACCCAGCTGGAACAGCTGAACAGCCAGAGAGTAGATAGGACACCCACAGGCATTATCATTGAATCACAGAAGGGTTTGAGTTGGAAGGGACTTTAAAGCTCATCCAGTTCCAGCCCCTGCCACAGGCAGGGATGCCTTCAACTAGACCAGGTTGCTCCAAGCCCCGTCCAGCCTGACCTTGAACACTGCCAGGGATGGGGCAGCCACAGCTTCTCTGGGCAACCTGTGCCAGTATCTCAACACCCTCACAGGGAAGAACTTCTTCCTTATCTCATCTAAATCTCCCCTCTGTCAGTTCAAAGCCATTTCCCCTTGTGCTGTCACTACAGGCCCTTGTCAAAAGCCCCCCTCCAGATTTCTTATTGTCCCCTTTAGGTACTGGAAGCTGCTCTAAAGTCTCTCTGCAGCCTTCTCCAGCAAAGATTCTCCACTGCCCCTTTAGTTGAGGTGTGCGGAGTGTTACTGACACAACATGGAGCGAACCCACGCCACTGCAATGCCTTCTGCATCTGGTGTTGAATGGAGCGTGATCTAAGTCCCAGGGCCGGTCAGATCAATGTCATTCAATAGAACTAAATGCACTACATATTTCTTTTTCTAAATTATTTGGGGAGTTGGGGGGGAAGACAAAACTCTTCAAAATTTTCTTTCCTTCATCTTTTATCTCTCAGTTCATCCTCTGCTGCTTTTAAGGTTTGTCCCCTCTTCGTATTTTAAGCCAGCACCCCGTGATCTCATCCTGAATGTTGCCTCTGGCTTTAGCAGCTTCCAAATATGGAATGGTTTGACATTTTCTGTGGTTCACTGGCTCTTTGCCTGTTTCTTTTCCACTGAAAGACTGACAGCCAAATGCAGCAAATTCATAGACATACGCTATTTTGTTATTGTTTTAAAGACCAGCTGCAGCTGGTCTTGAGCTGCAAATTTCATATCCATAATTTTCAGCCTTCGAAGCTCATATGACTGAAGTGTTTAGATAGTATTTGCATTGAATCATCTTTAGAAGGTGCCTGGTGTAGTTCCAGAGAATATTTCAAATCCATATATATTTTCCACTGTATCAAACTGATTCTTCAAAGAGTCATAGTTGCTGCAAATCATAATTTAGGCTTTGCTGTCAAGTTTTATTACATTTGAGAATTTGGCTTGGGACCAGGAAAATAAAGGCATTCTGGATGTAAACATAAAATATCCATTCACAAGGACCATGTTATAGAAGTGAACATGGCCTTTTTGTTCCTATAGAATATTCTTCAACATTCTCAGTCTGGAAAGGGGGCTTTAGGTCTGTGCATTGATAACACCTAAGTGATGAAGGGAATGTTTGTGATTTGAGAATGCGAGCACAAGGAAAAGGATGCAGACCATTAAAGGGAAGCAGTAATAAATGAGTACTAAGAATCAAGAGAAAGAAATATTTTACAATGAGGGTAAAATACTGTTACAGGTTTCTCAGAGAGATGATGGATGTGCCAGCCCTGAAGACATTCAGGCTGAGGCTGGATGTGGTTCTGGGCAACAGGATCTAACTGAAGATGTCCCTTCCAATCAAAACCATTCTGTGATACTATGATAAGTTTTCTTAAACTTATTCCAGATCAGGCACTCTAAAACCCCCCAAGTGAAACTTGATTCTATTTCCCTCACAAGACTATTTCCTGCACAAGACAAGCTTTCCTGCAGGGTTTTTCTTAGGGTACAAAATAGCTACTCACGCTGACTTTGTTTTCAGGTGGTACTATTCTTATATTGAGGGATAGGTGTCATACTCTGAAGAGCTGGGTCCTTCTCAGTTCTCTATAGCCTTACAGAAATCACATCTTGATGCCTGAAGAACAGTGATATGAATTATCTCTAACTATCCCTCAATATATTGCAAGGCCTACATAGTATTAATAAACCTCAAGAACATCATGGTTTGCAGCAAATTTGTATTGCAGGATAGTGCATCAGGTGTAAGCTCAGCTGGCAGAAGATTCTACATCACTACAACTTCTCTTTAATCACGAGATACATGATAAGTGTGTTGATGCTTTGTATTAATCAGGGGGATAAGCCTTCCAGAATCTGTTTCTGTACCAAAAATCTTCCTCGTTACTGCCTCGTGTAACCATTTTTCTTCCAGGCTATTATTACGAGTAATTGATGTATGTTCAGATATATTTATGTTACCTACCTGCTTTCTTTTACTTTTCTCCTAGGTGTCATCCTGGGTGCAGTCTGTGGGGGTCTTCTTCGTCTAGCAACTCCTATTGACCCTGACATCATCATGTTAATAGCCTTCCCGGGAGATATACTTATGAGGATGCTAAAAATGCTGATCCTCCCTTTAATTATCTCCAGTTTAATCACAGGTAAGATCTATTAGCCATAAATACTTTAAGATGCTTGCTACAGATACCACCTGGTTTGCTTTTTCCAATGTAAAAAGAGTAACAGTGTGATCCTGTCAGGGATTTTGCAGTTGCAGTGTGTATTTCAGAGTTAATGTCTGATTAACTTCATTTGTCTTAATGTATAGATGCTCTAGTGAATTTATTTTCAAATATTCTTGAACGTCAGAAATTTCTTAGTATGCTGTTTCACCTAATTCCTGGGTTGGACCTTGCAAATAATAAGATGGCACAACACTAACGAGCCTAGCCTTCTTAAAGCTGTGGTGTCAGCTTTAAGTTTGAAGCAGTCAAAGGCAAGCAAGGGCAAAGATAGTAGGATATCTTCTTTATTTATCAATGTCTCCTCTTAAATGGTTTTCTTCAAATTAGTAAGAGCAGACATTGTTCACAGAAGAACTGGAGGGAGAATCTATCTAGTGGTGAGAATTTTGCAAGGACAGAAGTAGGCACCTGTAGGCAGTCATTAAACTTCACAAAATATAACAGATTTTATTTGATGTTTATTGAGTTGGATATTGAGCCTCAATATATTTGTTTGTTTCTTAAAATAAAACACCTGCAGGACTGTCTGGTTTAGATGCTAAAGCGAGTGGCCGATTGGGTACAAGAGCCATGGTCTACTACATGTCCACCACTATTATTGCTGCTGTGCTGGGTGTGATTTTGGTTTTAGCCATCCATCCAGGGAATCCAAAACTCAGGAAACAGCTTGGTCAAGGGAAGAAGAATGATGAAGTATCTAGTCTGGATGCTTTCTTGGATCTGATCCGAAACCTGTTCCCTGAAAATTTAGTCCAAGCATGCTTTCAGCAGGTAAATTCTTCTAATCCTTGGTAATGTTTTTTACATCTTTTACTCACAAGAGTTGTCTATGTTGTTGTTTAGGTAAATGACAGAAATAGTGAAGCAAACAGGTATACAGGTCTTAATTCTTGAGCAGGTAAATGAAATAATGTTATTTATAGCTGCTTTGGTTTTTATTTAAGTTCATAGATTTTTTAAGAAGATGATTTAAAGTTTGTTATGAAATAAACTTATGTTTTTCCTCTCACTTTTATACAATGCATACTGAATCATGAATTCTGATTTGGGACTGAGCAGCTGATGCATTATGAGATCTTTCACCCAGGTTGATTTGATCTTGGTTGTTAGTTACAGAGCTGATGGTTTTGCAATGTGCTATTTTTAGTATATGGATGATCCTCATTTCAGCTCATTGCCAGTGGAAATGTACCCCAAAACTCAACCTCTCATAACTTCTATTGCTGTATTTGAGTCTAGACTAGGTGGCGATTACACAGGGAAGCGTTTGACTCACCTACAGGTGGCTCCATCAGGCTAGGTTTGATGCATCTGAGATGCCTCAGAAGGATGGTTGCAGCATGTGCTGCTTGCTCTGAGGGTGGATAATTTTGTCAAAAAGGTTTTCACCAATGCTTAATTAAAACAGCTTCACTTCAAGGGGTAAAATAAATGATCAGTGCCTGATTCCTAATTTCTGCTTATACATATTTCTTCTATGTAAGCTGTTTTTTCCTACAACTAATTTGTTTCGCAGTAATGCAGACTTCTTTTCTTTTTCTTTTTTTTTCGATGGAACAGGGTTTGTTGCCAAACCTGCTCTTAAATGTTCCTATGTGAAATGGCATGATAGCTGGAGCTGTGGTTATGGCCGAAGAATAAAGTGAAGAGGGGATGGGAGAAGAGGCCTTGGGGGATGGAAGAATGGAGGGCAACCTAAGCTGCCAAGAGGGCTTGGATTGCTTCACTTCTTTGGGCTTCCACATAAAAACATGTAGTCCTTGGGGATTTAAAGGCAGAACATTCTCAATATTTCCAAATCATAATGGGAATGTCACTTACATGATCAAACTGTGGGTGGCTGAACATCACATGTAATGTCAAATACAGTTCTGCAAAACTGAGTGAGGGAGAGCAGGGTGCTTATGGGTTTTTTATTTCCTTTCCCTCATTTGAACTGTGGAAGAGAGAATTAAGTTGAAAGTGGTCAAGTATCTCAACAAAGGGACTAAAAGCCGGAGAACGAGGAACTAAGCAACCTGTGTCCGATAGTTTCCTTGCAACCTTCATATTGCTTTTTCAGGGTGTGTAATGTCGATATTCAGGTCATTTCACAATGGACTTGATCAGCAAGTCCCCTGCAGGTTTTTTTACACTTAGTCAAGAATGTTACTGAGCTTTTTGGCTTTCCAGTCTTTAATTTTATCTGATTCCAACCTAATTGCCAGTGAAAGCCTCTGCCACAAAGCCGCATTTCATTTGCAGAATCACACTCCTTTCCACATGGAGCTTGTGCCTTCTATTAGCCCTTAACTTCTTAAGCCATCAGACTTTACTTCTCTCTCTGTTTATTTAGGAGGAAAATTAACTGCTTTTAATGGTGTCAGCATATGTTTTCCCTACCTACATGTATACAGTGTCTCTCCATGAGCATTCAGGGTTGCCAGGTTACCATAGGAGGAAGCTGTTTGTTGCAGAAATCCTGTGAAGACTGATCTGAGGAGTTCACAGCAATGGTACTGTTTAGCTGTGGTCTGTGGAGAGTTTTGCACACCTTCCCTTGCAACCAGGCAGGAAGCAATGAAGGGATTTACTTGCAATTTTCAGACTGTTCATTTGCAAACTGCACTCTGGACCATCATGGTTTTTCAGTATCCCTTGAATTTTTGTATGATCCATAAGAAAATCTTATTTATAATGTGAACGACTGTTCCATCAGAGACTTAAGATCTTATGTGCCATGAAAGAGAATGGGACTATCATCTATAAGTATGACTGTGGCACTTAAATGGTTTTCTGGCCTTCGACGTTGTCAGAATCTGTATTTGATGTCTAGCTCAGCATTTTTAGTCATTGGCCTTGTGCAAAGAAGGGCTGAGGACCTTTGACTGTCATGGAATTTGTGAGTGTGTAGAGTTTAATGTTTTAAGTTTAATTTCTGGGACTCTGTTCTTATGTTCTGGATACCTCACATAAAAAAGTGTTGACAACATCCCTCAGATAAAATTTAACTCTGAAAAAATGTAAACGTGCAGGAATGTTGGGTTGTTTCAGGACAACTGTAGAGTTTCTCATACAAAGATGTGTAGAATTTCTGTCTATATCTCCCTTTCTAGATTTAGACAGCAGGGTTAGAAAGGAGGGATGTAAGGTATTTTAAAAACTATGAGTTTTAAACCACAAAGTTTGTAAAACCTTTTATTAAAAAAACCCTTTTTATTAAAAAAAAAAAAAAAAGAAAAAAAAGAAAAACTAGAAGCATGCAAAAAAGCAAAAAAATCCAAACAATCATAAGGTTTTAAAATATATGGATCGAGTCTGGATCATCATCCTTAGAACTAAAATGTGCAACTCAAGGGGAAAGAGATTCACATGTTCTTTGAAAAGCTAGTGTGCCAATTCTGATGCCTTGCTCAAACATGTTCCTAGGAACAAAGGAAGTAGGGAGCAGATGGGAAACCATGGCAAACCGGTCATAGGTTTCTAACCATTTTGCCGGTCCCAAAGCCATGAAGAGACAGGAAAGGCTCAAGGTGTGAAGTAGGAGGAAAATAACCCTTCTAAAAGCAGCAAGTCACAAATCTCTCTTTTTTCCACTTCTCCCTTATTCCTAGCTGTAAACTCAAGCCATCCTTTTCACACTAAAGTCACGAGGAAGACTCCCAGGACTTTGTGACACTTGGAACGATTAAAAAGCAAACTTATTTTTGGGAGAGGGGTAAGGGGTTCTGGAATGCATGTCTAATCCTTAAAAAATATAGTTCCTTGGAATTTCAACTGAAGACTGCTTTTATTATTTTTTCCTGATCTCCCATATGGATTACATTCAGTCTGTTTCCGTTCTCATCCTCCCTTTTTATTGCCTTCAGATACAAACTGTCACCAAGAAAGTGCTGGTGCCACCACCCGTAGAAGAAACACCTAATGTCACTGACTCTGCTTTTGCTCTGATGAACGAGACAGTGCGCGAAGCATCATCAGAAGCTCAGCTGGTCATTAAGAAGGGACTCGAATTTAAGGATGGCATGAATGTCC
The DNA here is from genome assembly GCA_025447955.1 of Psilopsiagon aurifrons. Lineage (NCBI taxonomy): Eukaryota > Metazoa > Chordata > Aves > Psittaciformes > Psittacidae > Psilopsiagon > Psilopsiagon aurifrons. The sequence goes on from JAOEHY010009829.1 coordinate 10,365, forward strand.
TGGGTAGGAAAACTTTTTGCCTGTCAAATATGTACATCATATTGTATAACACAGCTTTTGGCTGTGACTGGGTAACCAGTGTTTTCTGATTTCCTCTTCAGTGCAAGTTTAATCTCCCCAGATAATCAGTAAATATTATCACCTACTGGGCTGCTCACTGATCTCTGAGATAAAAATCTAATGGTCTTCTGAGAAATATGACTGTGTCACAGAAACAAGCAAGTGAATTATTCCATAGCTTTGCAGGTATTAATTGGAGTACGGTGGAGAAGCATGCAGGAGGTATCCTTTCATCCTAGAAGCAGCCTACCTAGACTAAAACTAAGACTTATTGGCTGAACAGTATGGGGAGAGGTTCCAGAGCCACCTCTATCCACCCCCTGATGAATTCCAGCTCAGCTGTTTCCAGTAGGTGTCTCGGGCACACTGAACTAGAACTTGGCTTGAGGCAGAGCCTGCAATGAGAGGTGGGGTGTGAACCACACCACCAAAAAATAATCTAGGGAGACTTGACACGTCTCTGAGTCACAGCTCCCTCCTTTCATCTCGCCTGCTGACCTTTACCAGCTGCGAATGATGAACAATTGACATCGTGCCATCTTGGCTAGACGAGCCAGCAAGGGGGGGTGGTATGAAGGCTTTGCCATCTCCCACCCCTTCCTGAGGTACCTGCTTTAGCAGGGGCAGGGGCACACAGGAGCGAAGAGCCACTACACCATTTCTGTTGTCTCCTCTGTGTGTAGACTCACTGTTTTGTCAGCCCAGAAAGGAGTGCTCTTCATTCCCCTTCTTACTTTGTGGATGTGGATGAACTCAGGCACAAATTAGCCCTCAATTTGTAGCCTCATTGGCATGTCTACACTTTAAGATACACATGCTCTGTGGTAGCATGCTCACAGGCTGACAATTGTGTTTATAGAGTCATCCTCAAAGTGGAACAGTATGTGGCAGTATCTCAACCGCTGCTCAATCTCACCACTGGGCCATCACTTTTTAAGGGCAAATAAATGGCCCCTTACAGATTCCTTGCAGCTGATGTGCTGCTCCTGCTGACACAGTGGCTGCTGTGCCTGCGGAGCTTCTCCAGGTGTTGGTGAGACAGTTGGCAGCAGCTGCTTTGTTTAGACATAGGGGGGACAGCACCAGCAAGCTCATAGCACCATAGGATGGTCTGGATGAGAAGGGACCTCAAATCTCATCCAGTTCCAGCCCCCCTGCCATAGGCAGGGACACCTTCCACTAGACCAGGTTGCTCCAACCTGGCTGCAAACACTACCAGAGATGAGGCAGCCACAGCTTCTCTGGGCAACCTGTGCCAGCGCCTCACCACCCTCGTAGTGAACAACTTTTTCCAAAGACCTCATCTAAATCTCCCTTCTGTCAGTTTAAAGCCATTCCCCACTTGTCCTGTCACTACAGGCCCTTGTCAAGAGCTGATTAGAGATGATTTGTTTCTCTGTGAAGCAGCTGGCTTTACAAGAGCCACTGTTTCAGCCACCTCCACAGCTCCTCCTTTCATTCAATGTCTGTGGGCAGAAGAGCTGCTTTCTTTCAAAGCTGCAAATTGCATCCGGCATGAGGCAGCAGATCATTGCTCACGCTGTTATCTTCACCTGCTTTTTTTTCTTTCCCTGAGCTTATGCATAAAAATGAAACAATATTTCTCATGTGAGAGATACATAATGCTGGACATTTTTGCACAGGAACTGTTTTGGATAAGAAAAGAGATAGAAGGCTGAACACAATTCCCACATAAAGGAAATACACAGTTTAGGTGGTCGATTTGCTGTAGTATTTTGACCAATGACTCAAATGTTCCAGAGTTTTGTTTGGTTTTGAATGAAGAAGTGAAAACTGGGAAATTGCCAGCCAGCTTGCATAAACTGTACAAGCCAGGCAAATTCCTGCAAATATGAACCAACTTGACTCTTATGACTAATGCAGCAGCTCATTTGGAATTAACGAACAAAACCACCTACTAACATGCTCTGGTGCAGTGTCTGAATTCCAGGAAGTTACTTGATCTTTGACTGTAAAGCTTTTAATAATTTCTCTGTGCTCCACAGCACACAAACATACGCTTCACTTCCCCATTCAAGTGACTCAACAAAGATAGCTTAGTGCTAAGGAATTACTTCATATCCAGGAGACTGGATTAAAAAGGAAGACGAAAAAAATGTGGTTGCTAAACCCAGTGCGAGGATATGGGACAGCTTGTCTTTTCCCAGAGTACCAGTAGCTGAAATTCCCTTCTCTTAAATACTTTTGTGTCCTGATGGGTTTTTCCTTAGGAATTTCCCAGTTGAGTTCACACGTATTTTAAATACTGAAATCGTATTATGACAGACTATCTAGCCTCAAAGGGTGGCTGAAGGTTCAAACTGTTTCAGTATCAGTTACTAATCCCACTGAAAATTGCTGGATGTTAAAGGTTAGCATTGGAGATACAGCTCCAAAGTAATGTATGACAGATGCATTCATTCGTTTTTCACACTGATAGTCCAATGCTCCAGACTTTCATACCTAAGTATTTAGATTTAGGAGCCAAATACTATGATTATATATCCCCTGATAGCTGGTTTCAGTGAGATAAATCTGCTTAATGGGAGTTCTGTGGTTTAGCTTAAAATAAAATAATAGAATCTTAGAATCCTAGAACAGTTTGGGTTGGAAGGGACCTTTAAAGCTCATCCAGTTCCAACCCCCTGCCATGGGCAGGGACACCTTCCGCTAAACCAGGTTCCTCCAAACCCTGTCCAACCTGGCCTTGAATACTGCCAGCGATGGGGCAGCCACAGCTTCTCTGGGCAACCTGTGCCAGCACCTCACCACCCTCACAGGGAAGAGCTACTTTCTAATATCTAATGTAAATGTCTCCTCTAAATGTCAGGTTAAATCCATTCCACCTTGTCCTGTCCCCACAGCACTTGTCAAAAGCCCCTCTCCAGATTTCTTGTCAGCCCCTTTAGGCACTGGAAGCCACTCTAAGGTCTCCGCTTAGGGAGCTCTCTCTTCTCCAGGCTGAACAAGCCCAGGTCCTAGTGCCGCAATAAATACCTGCTTGTCAACTTAAACTTTGTTGGCAAATTCCTGGAGATTTCTCCAAATCAATCAGAAGAACTTCCTGATAACTAATCTAAATCTCTCAGTTTAAAGCCATTCCCCCTTGTCCTGTCACTTCATGCTCTTGCCAAAAGTCCCTATCCATTCTCCCTCCTTCTCCTCCTACCCCCACTTTCTCCATTTAATGGAATGCTCCTTTCCCTGTTCTTCAAGGCTGATTAACTAGTTTGTAGGTTGAATCTGTCAAGAAGCTTTTGTAAAGCTTGAGAAAAACACTCTTGGTCTCTAGTGACTGTTTTAACAACAATGAAGAGTCACTGTACAGCTCTGGACTGCCTCTCCCATTTGCCAGGGGCTATGAGGTTTCTAACGGTTGCATGGCACTGGGAAGATTATGGTGTAGGTATATCTTTGATGATTGGATCAATTCAGGAAAAAGATAAAAAAGAACACCACATAGTTGGGCTGTGAAATTGGAAGTAAGTAAAATAGTGAAGAATAAAAGATGTTCTGATTATGGTCATGTAAGGGGAGAGTGACTTCATATTAAAAACTCCCAAGAGATGTGTAATGCTTTATAGTTCTGAAAACTGTATTAGCAAGTAGTATCAAGGCATTGACCAGGTTCAAAACCTTCCTAAAACCCATGGATTTACTTGTGCTTTTTTTTTTGTGATTTTTTGCCAATAGGTTTGATAGGATTCTTTATTGCTTTTGGCATTGCTATGGGGAAAATGGGAGAACAGGCCAAGATGATGGTGGATTTCTTCAACATCCTAAATGAGATTGTAATGAAGTTGGTAACTATGATCATGTGGTAAGTTTGAAGTTTTAACTTCTAGAACAAAAAAAAATATTTGAAACAACCTTACAAACCCTTAATATAGCATATAGTGACCACAATTTGTTAGTAAACAATTGTAGTGGTTTAAGCCCAGCCATAACTCAGAACCATGCTGCCTCTCTCTCACTCCCCCCCTTTCCTCCCCCCAGCTCCCAGAGGGATGGGGAGGAGAATCAAAAGAATGTAACTCTCACAGGCTGAGATAAGAACAGACCAGTAACTAAAGTATAACACAAACCACTACTGCTACCACCAATAATAATAATGACAATGGAAATAACAGGGGAGGAGAATACAACTGCTCACCACACGCCGACCGATACCCAGCCCGACTGAACAGTGGTCTCCCTTCTGGGCAACTGTCCCCAGCTTATACAGTGGGCATGATGTGCTGTGGTATGGAATACCTCTTTGGCTAGTTTGGGTCAGGTGTCCTGTCCCTGCTTCCTCCTGGCCTCCCCTCTTCCCTCACAGAGCACAAGGCTCAGAAAGTCCTTGGTCAGAGTAAACATTCCTGAGCAGCAACTAAAACCATCAGTGTTATCAGCGCTGTTCCCAGGCCGAAAGTCAAAAACCCAGCACTGCACCAGCTACTAAGAAGGAGAAAAAATGACTGCTACTGCTGAACCCAAGACAACAATTAAATAATTAATTTTTTGAAGCCTTAACAGATGTGTTAGAACCATAGCAGCATTATTTGTAGTGGTGAGGATTACTGGGGACTCAATCTGAAAAATTTTTGAATTATTATTAATTAAATCCAAGGCATGCAGGTACCATCAAAGGCCTTCAAATACCACATTGATTATGGAAGTTCATTACACAGAAAGATATGTAAGCAAGGAAGAACACCCCACATTAGAATATCCAAATCTTCCTGGGAGGCTAGCAGGATATTAGCTAGGAGGTCCGATTACAAAGAAGCCTGGAGACACGCTTTATTCACTGTCTTCTGCAGTAAAAATACTTTACCACCAAATAAAATTCCAGCAGTTGTCAGTGATGCATAGTCCCTCCACCCATGGATTCTGCAGAATCTGTGCCTTACAGCCTTGCCACAATTGGGTCACTCGAAGTATACCCATTTGTAATAATGGGGTGTTGCTTGCCTTCAATCCTTCAAGGGTGATTTTACTCAATTAAGACTGAGCCTTTGTTCACATTTCTGGAAGGGGAGTCTCTCCTTTTTTTTCTTCTCTTTTTCGAGGTGTTTCTTCCAAGGGCTTCCCCAGAGGTCTTTATGCACAGGCCAAGTGTGGTCATATCGCACAAATACAGTTTTTCAGAACATAAAAAGGCATTCTACTGCTGTGTTTCATATCTCCCAGGTCTTTGAGAGCAGAAATAGACGCTCTACTACAACACGTGTTGTAGCTCATTGCTGCCCATGATTCCCTGGTGGCCCTGGAAGGGGTTTCCTGAGTTTCAGGCCTGCAGTATGCCTCTTCTCTGAGGCTCCAGATGGACACAGTTGATAGAAAAGGAAGCAGGGTGCCTAAGGTGCAAGTATCCAGCATCATCAGTGTTTCAAAGGGAGACTGTTTTGCAAGAGTGATGCTGATAGTGACAGTGATGTGGAAATGTCTAGGGCAAAAGAAAGAAGATGAAGCAATTACTTTCATTCCTGTTGTGTTTCTGCTTTTCTGTAGGCAATCTTGCTGCATAAAAATGCAGTTGGTTTTATTTACAAAACCTTGCTGTTCTCAAGTCTGTGGAGAGATGGTGACTATACTCATAACACTTCAAGAGCTAGAATTTACTCTTACTTAGCACCAATTGGTACACCCAAGACGCAATACCTTGCCTACAGTATAAATTGTCTCTAGTAGTGTTGCGATAGCAGGAAGTCATGCAAGATTCAAGATATTCACTATATGTTTTGTTTTTTACTGATGTGCTTTTTATTCCTCTTGAGAAAGGAGGCTGATGTTAAGAATTCCAGTGTTCATCTGTGTCTAGATTTTTTAAAGAACTGTTATGGCCAAAAGCAGTTTTCTAAATGTATGTTTGTAAAGACAAATGCACTTCTTTATGCAGGGTTACATTCTGTTTGGATTATGATTTCTCTGCATGCAGAACTGTAACCCCTGTGGCAACTCCAGACTCTCAGGAGCATGGCATTGCTAGGTGAACATAAAACAGAGCAGACGTCTGGCTCTGACACCATGCAATTCTTTATAAGATATATGTTTTGTCAAGTTCATTGAAACATGGCTTTTATGATAACTGGTATAACAGCTGGCCTTGCATTTCAAGTGTGCTTTCAAGGTTTGGGGCGCATTGCTTGAGAGACCATGAGACATTGCTTAGGATGTTTCTTACATAAAACATGAAGCACCTTTATTCTGAAAGTCAGTTTCCTTTTTATGGTTTTTAATTAAGCATCCAAATCACTAATTCCTTTTGAAAAGATACATTGCCATTTATTTTCAGAGAACCATTTTGTTTACTGTTTCTCCACTGTTACACACATTGCTTTCCGCTTACGTTTTCTGAAACAGTTAAAGTGAATGTCATTTAAAATTATACAAGGTAGTGATCTTTATCAGTGTATGTATAAATATTCTATCCGTGCACTTTCAGGCATTTCTCACTATTACATTTTTTAAAGAATATCTGTGATTTAAATTCTTTTTATTACCAACCTGTGCTACTATTATCATCCTATTTAAAAGTTCTGTTTATGCCATTGGGGAGTCACATGACTGAGGTGACAAAAACTCTACCCTAAGTAAGGGAAGCACATAATTAATGAAGAATCCATGAACTAAAAAACATTTGTCCAAATTATTTAAAGAACATAACAGAAACATTTGCAGCCTTCTGGATAAGTGATTTGTTTCAACAAATAATTTAACTGAAGAAAATAATGCAACTCTCTGAAACCAGATAAGCAATGGATTGTCAAAGTTATATATTAAAAACAAATACTAAACCAGTCTTCATAGTGATCCAAGCCTGTGTAACATTATAGTATTTTTGTACGATGTTATTCCAGGATCGAAGACTTTTCAGGGCATGCATATTCCATTTGATGAGATGGAATAAAACGAAGTAGATGGGGCATTTGCAGGAGATAACCATTATTTTTTAAAAGATGTGAAAGCTATCCACTGAATTTCCATCAATTCCTGAACTGCATCTCAGTGTTGAGCCTGAGAGCCACCTACCCTTCCTCCAATCTCTACTCTTTGGAGCACTATTTTTATGACTACAAGGCAAAGACTGGTTCTTGTTTATGCTTGTTCTCTTTCTCTAGGTACTCCCCTTTGGGCATTGCTTGCCTCATTTGTGGAAAAATCATTGCAATCAAGGACTTAGAAGTAGTTGCTAGACAACTTGGCATGTACATGGTCACTGTGATTGTGGGTCTTCTCATCCATGGAGGGATCTTCCTGCCCCTGCTCTACTTTGTGATAACAAGGAAAAGCCCATTTTCCTTCCTTGCTGGGATTTTCCAGGCATGGATCACAGCACTAGGCACAGCTTCCAGGTACATTTGAGAAATAATGTCTTGCTTTATTTTTTAGCAGTTTCTTAGCTGCTGTTTAGAGATAGTACATGTTCTGTTCTGGCCTTTGCTGCAAAATCATCTTATGCCATTGAATAAAAGCTATTTTTAATCCAGCATGTTGAAATAAATGAAAATAACCACACAGCTTCAGGATTCTATAGAGAGGTTGTACAGCCAGCTGCAGAGAGTTGAGAGACACATTCTTTGTTTTCCATCCTGGCATTGAACAAATGACTTGTGCAAATTGTATTACCCTGTACTTGTACCTCACCTAGGAAACAGTGATAATTCTATTTATTTTGATAGCATGTTAATACCAGTCTCATTGCATTGGGGGAAAAAAATAAACAGTGCTAAGTTTCAAGAAAGAAACAAAACTGTCATTCTTTTATCCATTTTGGCAGAGTAAGGGGACTTTATTGAAGAGCTGAGCATTTTTAGTCTCATTGCTAATGAACAGAACAGACTCAACAAAGTATGCAGGCAACTTACCTGTCAGTAATATGTTGATGTTTTTCATTGGAGCAGTCAGTAGATCTTGTGTTAAAAATATTTTTCAGTTAAATACCATATTTTAAAGTGTTTTTCTTCAATAAATGTTCTGTGAAGAAAATATAATCTCCCATTTTAATTAAAAAGGTGAAAACAAAAAAGCCTAGTTCAAAGCTGACCATCAGAAATGTAGCATTATGATTTCAGGGACGCCTTGAAAGAATTGCGATTCATCTGCCTCTTTTTGCCAACCCAAATCACTCTACTGCATGACTTCTGCCCTGATGAACAAGAGGCTCTGAGGGGACCTTACTCATGTGCATAAATATCCGATGGGGCAGTGTAGAGAAGATGAAGCAGGACTCTTCTCAGTGATGCCCAGCAACAGGACGAGAGGCAGTAGGCACGAACTGAAACACATGAAATTCCATCTGAATACAAGAATAATATCTTTACTGTGATTTACTGTGACTGGTTGAATGCTGGCGCAGGTTGCCCAGAGCAGGCACGGAGTCTTTGTCCCTGGAGATACAAAAAACCTGTCTAAGCATGGGCCTTAGTAACCTGTCCTAGGTGCCTCTGCTTAAGTAAAGGGGTTGGAATAGGTGACCTCCAGAGGTGCCTTCCAACTTCAATAATTTTGTGGCTCTCTGATAAACCATGTGTATTATAGGAGATATAGTCTGGCCAGGAGTTTCATTAAACCATGATTTCCCTAAGGCTTTTATTCATTGAAGTGTTTGAGTTTCCACTTAGATTTTCATTACCAGATTTACAGTGTCCATGCGCAACACTCATGGGGGTTTATTAGCATGAAGTAATGTTTTCTTGCTGGAGCACTAAAGTGGAAAGATGCAAGAGATTCTAAGTGTTTCCAGCATATGGATTTACCTGGACACTATCTTTACCGCCCGACTGCTATCCAGATCTGAATTACTGGCTAAACAGATGTGGACATAGAACCACAGACGTATGACCACAGGACAATTATCACTATCATATGGTCTAACCTGGCACCTCTGGAAGTTGCAGATAGTTCCTGTTCAGCAACCTATTAAAGCTCTTTGGCCAGGCTGAGGAATCATGGAAGGCATCTATGTATTTTGCTCTTCCAATAAAAAAACCTTTTCTCCATGGCCTGCTCACCTGTCCTTGCTTATGGTGGCGAAACTGAAGGGGAAAGATATTTGCATAGTCCCTGCTTCCTGAGCCAGCTGGGGTTCATTGCAACAACAGTAGGTCATGGCTGGTATGCATTTTGTGCTGATGATCTGATTTGTGACAGTAAACGTAAGATGGCACTTGTATCTCTGAAGAAAAAGAACTGTATCTGGCTGAGTTTCAGTGTGTGTCCATGAATTACATTTTCTATTCTATTTTTCTGTTGGCAAGATATCAGAATATCTTTCCTGTAGGAGGCAAAGTGGTCCTGAAACTGACTTGAAAGCTGCCTACTAATTATTGATTAATGACTCACTAGATATTCTCTGCTATCTGCTATAAATGTAGGTGCTAGAGTATTTCATGAGAGAGTATATTACACTGATTTTAGAAAGTATGAATTCTCTCTGATTTAGCTAAATGCACCGAATATTAAGTATTTGATTACCTATGATTAAAACCACAGTAAAAAAATACAAATATATTTGTAAAAATGCTAAACCACAAGGGTTTGATACCGTGTATCTGGCTTATCGAAGCGTGTTAAAAAAAATCATGTCTGTGACCAGAGAATGGTCCAATCATTTGAGCACAAGATGGAGACCTTAAAGTTTATATCTTTTAACTCATGTTTCCATAGATGTGGGATAAGAGGAATGATTTGTACATCTGCCAGTCCAGAGTGGTTTGAGTTTTCCCTAGATCCCATGTGAGATAGATCAGCCTCATGTGCTTCTTCCTGATAACCTAGGAGGTTTATTATAACACTATATAGTTACATATAGTTAGGTATGTCAATCATTCCTTAATCTCCCTTTTCCATGGTTTAATTATCTGTAAAATGGAAAGATTGCATTTTTTTGTACCCAATTAGCATCTCTATGGTAGTGGATGAATGAATGAGTTGGAAAGACCCTGAAGTTGCAAGGCACTAACAAGAATATGCTGTAAGTATTTATGTGAGAAAATATGGTGAGTCTAGTCCTTTACTCTTCTATGAGCAAATTAGTATTTTTATAGGAGCAATGACACCAGAGTGAGTGGGATATAGTAATGAAGACCTTTGAGAAATTCTGCCAGCTGAAGCAAATCAACCACAATAGATTTGCTCCACCAAGTGGAGAGAGAATACAAAACAGTAAGAAACCAAAACATATTCCTGTGTTGAGTTTCATGCTTGTTGCAGCAAGTCCTTTGCCTGAGGCAGGCAGACCTGATAGTGAAGAAAGTAGGAGATATTTGAATCTACAGGAGAAAAGAATATGTTTGTTTTCAGCAGTAATTTTTGATGAAAGTGAATTTTTGAGGAAGTGCATTTAATAGCCTGAACTATTCATTGAATGATAGACTGGTTTGGGTTGGAAGGGACCTTAAAGCTTATCCAGCTCCAACCCTCTGTCACGGGCAGGGACACCTTTCACTAGACCAGGTTGCTCCAAGCCCTGTCCAACCTGGCCTTGGACACTGCTAGGGATGGGGCAGCCACAGCTTCTCTGGGCAACCTGTGCCAACGTCTCACCACCCTCATGGTGAAGAACTTCTTCCTTATGATGCACCTAAATCTTCCCTCTTTCATTTTAAATTCAGCAAAGCTCTGTGGATCTGTACAAGGAGCTGTTCCCCTCTTCCAGACGTGTTTCACATCTTTTCCTGTCCTCCAGCTGTATTTTATATCCTTCCTGTCCTCCGGTGTCCGGGAACTTGATGGGTTGTATCTTTTTGCCTGGCTTTTTCATTCCTTAATGCAACACTGTTTTCTCCAGTCAGAGCAAATTCACAATCACATAGATTTAGGATTTGTCCCTATGCTTATAGTTCTGTCTATCAGAAAGCATCTGGAACTTGTCCTTTTGAACAAAGTGCAAGAAATAATCCATAAATGAGTCTGAAAAGTTCATCTACACTCTCTCAAGCTCTCATCCCTGCTTCCAGTCGTATTCATGTGTTGGCCTACCTCCTGCTAAATGAAGGCTTAATTTAAAAATTGGCTAAGAACCACTTGAATCACAGCAGAAAGTGGAAGTAGAAAGTGTAGACAATGATAGCAGGATATCTGACTTTCCTCCCTTATGCATGTGTATTATACTGTAATTATGCCTTCTCTACTCTTTTGCTTTCTGTCCTTCAGTGCTGGAACATTACCTGTCACATTTCGGTGCCTTGAAGAAAATCTAGGCATTGATAAGCGTGTAACAAGGTTTGTTCTTCCGGTTGGAGCAACTATTAACATGGATGGAACTGCCCTTTATGAAGCTGTGGCTGCAATCTTCATAGCACAGATGAATGGAATTGAGCTGGATGGAGGCCAGATAGTTACTGTGAGGTCAGTTCGAAATACTTGTAGGCTTTGTTTCTACAGACTGTAAAATGTGAAGCATTGGGTTGGATGTCTTCTCAGTAGCTGTAGTATTCACTTCGGTATCCATGGATTTCTAAAAAATTTGCAAAGGAATGTCATATACGTAGGTCCTGGCTCTCTGTTGACACGCTTTTTCTATCATCTGCAACCTTAGTGCATGCTGGTGGTGTTTTACGCAGTCTTGCAGTTGACAATACAATGGGAAATACTTAATTCTCTGTCCAATGCAGTGCCTTTTTTAGTGTAGAGGAATGCTACAAGTGATACATGGGGCATTAACCTTCTAGACTGTATCTGTTTATATACATTGAAAGGAAAAAAAAAAGTACATCTAAAAATGTACCTATATATTTATGTTTGCCTGCACTTTGACTTTGGTGAACAGCAAACGAACTGGCTGAGAATAGCCCAGTCTGAGGATAAGATTGTCTGCAGTGTGCTTGAATACTCCCAGACTTTTTATATCTAACCCAGCAAGTACTATCTCTAGTCTTTTCATATCAAATTATCATGTCTAAGTCAGCTGAATATCTGGAAGGACAAAGGAAAGTAACCACTGAAAATGGATAAATGGTTGAAGACTGTTTACCGTAATGGAATTTTAAGACCTATTAGGTAGAGTGACTAATAAAAAAAATTGCAGTTACGACTGCTACAGCTAAAGTTAATTTACTGTGGAAAACTTGATGAAGACACCAGGCCTAACATTTTGAATAGTTACAAGGGAAACCACAAGTGAAAGCTGCCAAGTTTGCCTTCTTCCTGTAGTTTTCACCCACCCACCTTTCTTTTATTAAACCCTTTTTTAACACTAAAGAAACTCCTGCAAAGGTATGCCAAATTCCATGTTTCTTGCACAGCTGTATTAGTTCCACATTTTCCTTTTTTTTTTAACTTCTGAGATAGTAAAGGCAAGGTTTGTCAAAGGCTCAGGGCTGCCTGTAATGAAGGCAGATGTGAGGCCTGCGTGTTATGTATTTGTTGCTAAGACTAAAAACAGTCATTCCAGAGTTACCACATATTAAGCTAAATTAAGACCATAGAAATTCAAGTCAGGAATCAACTGTTGTCCGGGAAATTTGGTAGGCTTGAGCCCAAGTTACTTCTCTTCACAGAATACTGGAATGGTTTGGGTTGGAAGGGACCTTTAGAGCTCATTCACTTCCAACCCCCTGCCATGGGCAGGGACACCTTCCACTAGACCAGGTTGCTCCAAGCCCCATCCAACCTGGCCTTGAGCACTGCCAGGGATGGGGCAGCCACAACTTCTCTGGGCAACCTGTGCCAATGACTTGTCACCCTGCTCTGAGGGACTGACCTGTTAGCTCTTCCTGATCAACCATTTCAAGGCTGGTGTAGCCAGCTTTGTGACGCATATTTCTAAGCAGGTGGCAACTCTGGGCTAACTGTAAGAAAACAATTGGTTCTCCTCTTCAAGCTTCATACTGTTTTTGCTACAACAATATCACAAGAACTGTCTCTTGAGGTGGTACTAAAGATTATATACATTATATTAAGTACCCTAGGTACTTAATATTTGTCATGTAGATCCTCTGATTTCCTCTTCTTTGGGAGAGGATGGTGCTGGAAATGGTAGCTAAGCCAGAATAATTAGACCTTAACAGCACAAGCTTCATTCCCCTGCAGGCCTTTAAGTGCTGCTGTGGGAAGGTGGAAGCAGTCCCTCGCCCGTTCAAGCTGGAAGTGCCTGAGGAGCTGGCACCGTCTGCAAAGCCTGACCACAGAGCAGACCATCCTGCCCACATATCTGCTTGACCTACCCAGGTGTTCATTAGGCCAGGTTGTACTCTAACTCAGACACCTGAGAAACACACCACAACCTGGATTGTCTGGGTCAGCCCCAGCCATCTGTCAGGCAAAAGATTTGAGTGTCATAACCAACTTAAGGAGTTCAACCTCAGACAACTCCCTTACAAGTCTCAGAAAAAGCCCTATAGATCTGCCCTTGCCAAATAAATATTTTCTTAGAAATAGAAGCATGAAAACTGTGGCCTGACATTACCGTGGTCTCTCATATAGTCATTATTTTTTTGGGGAACTCATTAAAAATAAGAGCTTCCTAATGATCACATAAGCATGCAATGAAAGTGTATGTTCCTCTTCCTGCTACCCACATTTGATTTTTGTTTTTGCAGTTTGACTGCCACCCTTGCAAGTGTTGGAGCTGCCAGTATTCCCAGCGCGGGACTTGTCACTATGCTGCTGATCCTTACTGCAGTGGGTCTCCCTACCCAGGACATCAGTTTGCTTGTTGCTGTTGACTGGCTTTTGTAAGTTATGATGACTCCACTGCTCAGGGCAGAAAAAGTAGGACATAAACCAGTAAGATTCTTCTCTACAGTTAAAGTAAAGGAGAAAATAGGCTATTTGATGTCATGGAAAGCAGCTTCTCACCTGGTGCAAATTGTTTCAGGGCTACTGAATTCAGTTTCTATGAGAAACGTATTACTTCTGCTTATGTATTTTCTTCTTCCTAATGATGCCTCCCCATCACAGACATAGCTCAAGAGCAGTTTTCCAATCTTTGCTTTCATATTTCTCTTTCTTTTAGCTCTGGTCTAAAAAAAAGAACGAATGCTGAAAATGCAGGTTCCATCAGGATGTTGTCAGGAAATTGCAGGGTGATTTGGGCATTTGCAGAATCAAATATTTCAGTGGGAATTTTTTTTTTTTACATAAGAGGTTAAATACTTTTAAAAAGAAACTGTTCTAGAGCAGGATATAAACCAAAGACAAGAAAGAAAACTGAAAGAGAGAGGTTGTTTCCTAGTTTGATTTTACTGACATATCTCTCAAACTGGAAAGTCTGACTTTCATTTTCAGACATATGAGATAAAAGTCCTTCAGTGGAATTGCAGGTCCTCTGATAGTTTCCCAAGGCTTTTGATCTTCCACAGTTCAATACAGAAGCTGTAAATGTAGAGCATGTACAAGCCACAAAATTTCCCATGTTGTCATTTGGCAACCTGGATATCTTTCAGTCACCTGTGCAGAGCTGACAGGAACATAGTAGTCCCTTAAGTTGTATCAGCCTCTGGAGGCTTTTATATTGTTCTGTACTGCTGCAGCGCAGTGTATTCTGGTCAACATCTATCTTGCCTAATACTCTTTTATGCAGTAAAGACAGATGTTTCTGTTGTGCCAGCTGTGGTGCCTGGAAGGGGAGATATAAGTACCACTGTGCTATTTGTGCATCTCCTCCTGCACCAGTAGCCTCAGCTGCCAACCTGTGGTGGCTTCCAGTCCAAGATACACTACTAAAATTGTGCAAGAAGGAATAGCAGAGCTGGGAATGTGAAGGTAAAATCTGTCATCTCTTTGGCTTAATGAGAAGAATTTAAGATCATGATCAATCCTCTGACATGTATTTTGGAGCTACTTCTGTACTCTGTTATTACCTATTTGTCACTAAGAGTTAAGAATAGCACACAGCTCCAATTTCTGCTGCAGGGAAAAATGAAAGAGGAGTTTACTGCTTGGGAAGGCAGAGGGAAAAGATGACTTACATATTTTATATATAACTGAATATCAAGATATCATGACTCAGAACGGTGAAATAAGGCAGGGTTCAGCAGTCAGAGTACAGCTGGAGTAGGGAAAAATGTGATATTCTGTGATTATATTTATGAGGTCATAGTTGAAAATGGGAAAGTGGCATAGGAATCTGCAGCTGGGAGTAGGAGGTGCACAGTCACTTTAAATATATGTTTTGCTGGCTCTCAAAGTTAAGGATAAATAGGTAGGTTTCTGCAGCTGGTAGGAGGATGTGCAAAAAGAGCATGTGGCTTGTTTGTTTTTTTTAGGGAAATGTCATTTAAAAATATTTCGTGGGACTGAAAAGCTCTGCCCACACTAGCAAACCTCAGAGATGTAAGTTTACCAGCAGTTCTGATCCATTAGTAGGTGTTGCATTTGAGGCTCAGCTTCAGCATCATTGTTACCACTACTCATCTAACCTTGCTTAGGAAATCATAGTATCACAGAATGGTCTGGGATGGAAGGGACCTTAAAGCTTATCCAGTTCCAACCCCCCTACCATAAGCGGGGACACCTTCCACTGGACCAGGTTGCTCCAAGCCCTGTCCAACCTGGCCTTGAACACTGCCAGGGATGAGACAGCTACCGCTTCTCTGGGCAACCTGTGCCAGTGCCTTACCACCCTCACAGGGATGAGCTTCCTCTGGATATCTCATCTCAGTCTCCCCTCTGTCAGTTCAAAGCCATTCCCATTGTCCTGTCCCTACCTGCCCTTGTCAAAGTCCCTCTCCAGATTTCTTGTCAGCCCCTTTAGGCACTGGAAGCTGCCCTAAGGTCTCCCCGGAGCCTTCTCTTCTCCAGGCTGAACAAGCCCAGCTCTCTCAGCCTGTCTCCATAGCAGAGCTGCTCCAGCCCTCAGAGCATCTTCGTGGTCTCCTCTGCCCTTGCTCCAACAGCTCCACATCTGTCTTGTGTTTTTGCTCTGCATCTGGATGCAGGACTGCAGTGCAGGTCCCACCAAACTGGAGTAGAGGGGGAGAATCCCCTCCCTCGTGCTGCTGATCACACTGCTGGTGATGTAGCCCAGGACAAGGCTGTGGAGCTGTAGCAGCGACGAATCTAAGTATAGGAAGAATCTTTCAGCACAAATGATTGGGTCCTTCTGACCTAATGATTGGCAGTGCAATTGCAGCATGATTTAGAATGGAAAGGTGTAGGGAAAAAGGAAAAGATAGGAAAAAGGAGATCACAAGTTCTGTGTCATGCCACTAGTGCTCCAAGGTCAAAACAGAGTTCATTGGTGAATGTCTTGTGCCAATTAGCATATGTTCAACAGCTAATAGTTTTATTTTCCATCTTCTAGTGATTGTATGGTAGCCACAATAATCTAATGAGATATGGAAAACAATGTTGTTGGCATTGGCATTGCTATATTAAGAAAAGGCAAGCCAAGTTTTGAGCAAGCTTTTGGGCGCACAAGCCAGACCTAAAACAATCTGAAGTGAAAGGATATAAAAAGATATTTTATATACTTACAGACATTGTCTTCTTTTATTTCTGTGGATCATGAAATAACATTACAGCAGTATTTCTATCAGAATGTAAAAGAGAAATTAATAAAATATTTAAGAACAAATTTCAGCCACTTTTCTAGAACCAGGGTGCAAATGCAAATAGCCATGTAGAAATCTTCTATAACATTTCAGTTCCAGATAATGAAAGCTTTTAAGAAATGTCCTATTCTATGAGGTTTTTCAATATTCTTGATGAAAGAAAATGTCAGAACATCAAGTGATTTTACAGTACTACCATCACCTGAAACTGTGATCTTACCAAAACCAGTTTTGCATGATTTGGTCATGGTGTAACACAAAGCTGCCTGTTGATTGTCCTTAAACTTGGCACTCTGTCCTTCAAATTTGAGCCAAAAAGTTTTCTTATCAATTGCTTCCAAGTCACTCCAATATCTGCAGGTTAAGTTGCTCAACCATTCCCCTTCCCATGTGTGCACAGTGTGAGCTCTTTCACCAGGCAAGTTTCCCAAGATTTTACAATTCTCATGGTTTCTCAGTTTAAAACTAAGCACCACACAGCAGTGACATTTAATAGGACTGTAAAGACATGCCAACAACTAGAATAAAACCAGTTTCTTCTGCTCTAGCCAGAAGATGGCTACTTTCCAGCTGTAAGACTGACATGCTCAGAAAATATCATAGCACAAACTCAAATACAGTGGGATTTTGCAGTGAGGAGAGGAATTAGAGAAAATGAGCTTGAACGGCTGATCCACTGTTTAAACCTTCATTCAGTGTCTCAGAAATAGACTGCTTGACTTCTGACTCTGTTCCTTGGCTTAGATCTAAATTCAGAATACTCAGAAACAGTTGACATCTGGATGTTATAGACAGGGCCTTGTATAAATTGAATTAAACTGTAGAAAACATGAGCTCTTTCCTATAATGAGAGGTAAGGCAAATTAAACATGCCACCTGTTCTTTGAATTAGCTGAGATTTTATCTCCTTGCTAAAATCTAGTAAGGTTAATATACTGGGTTTTCAAGCTTTCCAGGAACATGAGTAACTTTTTTGCATGCTAGCATGCTATATAGGCACTATGACATTAATAACAAGGTGGCTTGATTCAGTTCTTCTCATTTTTAGCCCTTGCATCTACATTGTTAAGCTTCCAGTTCTGATTTATGCCAGTTTAAGGAAATTGGGTATTAAATCTTATCAAGATTTAAAGATTATTCCAAAACCCCTTCTTACCAGATGTTGAGTTGGCTTTTCAGAGAGAATTTTGACTTTCAGTCCCATTATTTCTCTCAGAAGCTGCTATGATCTTAAGGTCCTTTCCAACCCTAACTATTCTACGATTCTATGATTCTATGGACAGTGCCAATGTAGCTATGTTGGGGCAAGTTGTTTACTAGACTACAACTTTCCTATATTGATTTTGTTTACAGTGTTCCAGCATAACTGGAATTAACTAGTTGGGTTTTTTTAACAGAAGAGTACATACAATCTTCTTTGTTTTTCTTAGGGTGTTCTTTGGCCCCAAAAGAGGCCAGTGACGCTTTGCTATTGATTCCTGACAGCTGGGACTTTGTCTTTTCTGTTCTGTAAGGAACTTTCTTGTGTGCTTTCCTTCACAATGTATGGCATGTTCTGCAGAGCGGGCAGTTTGTGGCACTGAACCACTTGGCTAATAGTACATGCATAAGGGCTGGAGAATCTCCTCAGATGATCCTTTTGGAATTTGTATCGTGCTTCAGTTATATATTCTGTTCACCTTGTTTTTTTGACATCCTATACTTCCCCTCCATCATATGACGTCCGTGACTCCTTTCAACATTTAATGACGCTCATACAAAACCAAATATTAAGCAAGTTTTCTTTTTGTGGAACTGTATTGCTAGGTTCAGTGTATTTGATGGTCTTAACTCAAAATTACACTCAGAAATTCATCTTTTCCTCTTATGCCACTCTGACCAGGTTTAAAGCATCCTTCACAGGAATGGAACAGAAGTGGCTTACACATTTCATAGAAGGATGTTTTCCTCCTATGGGTTGTTGGTTCGTTTAGTTTTTTGGGAGAGTTACTGGAGGAGTTTTTTCCTTCTGGGTACTCTTTTGATGACAAAAAATATATAAAGGAGCTGTTTCAACTAAGATATTACACCATGAACTTCAAACATATAAGCATGATAATGTAGAGAGGGAAAGGAGAAGCTTAAAAGGGAATGCAGTTCTAAAGCTGGAAAAAGCAGATTTACAGATACTTAGAGAAAGAATGTTAAAAAGGGCTCAAAGTTTTGTATGGCATAAATAGTCATGTGTAAGTAATGTTTTTCAGTTTGAGGTTTATATATTTTCGTCTTTTCCCTTGCTGTTCTACAGGAAAACAAGATGTCACACAAATCTAGTACCAGAAATATTAGAAAGGGTGTTTACTAATTAATCACTGTCTTGGAAAATGAAGTCCTAAATTCTGGGTTTTCTGACACTTGGCAAATGTCCACACTGTTCAACCTGTCCATTTGTGTAAATGAGTCTTCATGGATATCCCTGTGAAAATTAATCAGTGTAATCACTTCCCTGACCTATTTGAAAAAGCTAGACATAGTTGTTGGAGTAGTTTTAGTAGCTGCAGTAGCTCAAAATTGAAACCTCAGTCAGAAGTCTTTTAGGAGTCTTGTTTAGTTCAGCTATGAAGAGGCAAATCAGATTGTAAATGATTTCAATATGTGCAGTACATGGTCTGTAGGAAAGTTAGCAGGAGCCTATAGTCCTGCAGTGCTCTGTAGGATCTTCATTTTTAGCAGAATTTGAGGCAGGTTTGGGGCAGAATTGTAAGATCAGGGAAAATCCACAACCATGAGTTCACTGCTGACAGACTGAGCCACACTCTAAAAAGAAGACAGGAGAAAGACAGTGTGTCTGTCTAATGGCATCCTGTATAGGAAGTGCCAACAAACACATCTCTTCGTAATGAAGCATGGGAGCCTCTGTTGGCATCCTCCTACAACAAAGGGCACTTGTTACTTGTCACAGGCTCATAGTTTTGTAGGCCATGACCTATATTGGGTCATCTCATATGCCAAGCTCTGGCATATGGTAGTGTGAGTGGGCATGGTGCCACACTACAAGATGACCATGTGCAATGATGGTGCCAGGAGAGGAGCTTTGATGGCCTGAGCTTCATGGAGGTATTTCAGGCATTTTTTAACCTATAATTTGTTCACTGAGAATAAAGGGAGAGGCCATTTATTAATCTGTCCCTGAAATGAGAACACTTTGATGAAGTGTTCAGGATCCAAAATCCTTTCCCCTTGTGTACATTAAGTTCAGTGCTCTGATAAGTTCTGATTAAACCAAGGGCAGTGATGTGAGCCTGGCACCCTGACATCGAAAACTTCAGCTCCAGAAGCTGGAGAAATTTGGCAAGCACAACTCTGCAGTTTGGCTCTGTCTCTAGCACAAGTGCTTTGCCAAAATCCATAAGTATGAGCAGCTGGGACATAGGAGTTTGCACATCCTCCATCTGAACAAATCCCCTGAGAAAACAGGCTTGAAAAACTCCCATCTTTCTGTTCTAAAGATGCCTTTAACTTTCTGGAATAAATGCAGTAACTGTAGCAGGAACAGGGCTACCATGCCCTACTTTTTCTTTCTCTCATGCCATTCAGTCTCTGCCTTTTGCTTCTTTTGTAGGGACCGGATGAGAACGTCAGTCAATGTAGTGGGGGATTCTTTTGGTGCTGGCATTGTCTACCACCTTTCCAAGGCAGAACTTGACAGCATTGATTCCCACCATAAAGGTCACGAAGACATTGAAATGACCAAGACTCAGTCAATCTATGACGACATGAAAAATCATAGGGAAAACAACTCAAACCAATGTGTTTTTGCAGCTCACAACTCAGTCATAGTAGATGAGTGCAAGGTACCTTTCACGTTTATGGATATTGAGACATGTATATAGCACTGCATGCTTTATCTTATTTTTTAACCTGCATGTATTTTTCAAATCGTTCTGCAAATAACAATGTGACAGCAAGGTCCATGAACTTGACATTTTGAATGAATTTGAGCAGTTTAAAAGATGGGTTTTGCACTCTTCTTAAAAGTTGTCATTTGAGGGGGAAAAATCATGTACATTGTTTACATATCAAAAGGCAAGATGCAGCGTATTATGGAATATGCCAACACAGAGAATATGGCATCACCTTCTGTGGACATTTACTTGATTTTCTATGGCAACAGAGAACTTAATTGCCAACCCAAATGAAGGATAGCTGTAATTCAGATACAGGTGTTTTCATTTGCTGACTGCCTTCATGATATGCTATTCAGAGATGGACATGTTGAATGCACTTTAGCATATGAATGCTCCTGCACTCATACAGCATGCTTACACTGCTTTCGTCATCATTCCAGAATCATTAAGTCACAAATGTTATATTCTCTCTCTAATCCTTGCTGTAACTAACATGGATTATTAGTAATAATAACAACATCATGGTCAGAGGAAAGTGAGCTTGAGAAACCCCACCAGTGGAATGAGAAAACAGTTGGGGAGGTTAGTGGTTTAAAACTTACAAATCATCCACCGTTAGGACAGGGCAGTTTAAAATGAAGAGAGTTTTTGAAAGGGGGGAGAAAGAGAGTAGAACAAAGCGGAAATTCTGATTTCATAGTTTTGTTTTGTTTTTTTTTTTTTCTGTTCTTTATTAATACCTTGATCTGGTCCTGTACACTGTCTTTGACATGGTGAATTTGCCAGTGAACCTACCTCAACCATTTATTCGGACAGATTCTCTTGTGTCTTCTATTTGCCACAACCGAGTTAGTATCTAACTATAAATGCCTACACTGAGTCCATTAGAAGCTCACCATATGTATTGGGAATGTAATTTTCCTGTTCTATCACTTTGACCTGTCTCCAATCCAGATGGAAATGTTTTTCAGAATATTTTTTCCTAATGCTTGCTTTGAGATAGTATCAGGCAGGCCAAACCTGAATTTTCATGGGGAAATTTAATACTGAATTCAGGAAATAAAACCATTTCATCTTATCCTCATTTTTGCCCCTGAATCTTCTGAGTTTTTAATAAAATTAGTTTTTACAATTAAACCAAACATTTTGATCTGATATGGCTCTCCTTTCCTCCTCACCCACTCTTTTTCCGTGAGAAAAATAAAACAAAGAAAAAGAATTTTGAAATGGAAAGGGAATACATGCTTACAAAACCTTAAAAAAGTAATGTCTTTCTCAAAAAAAAAGGCACAGAAGAGAAAAATTTGAAGGAAAAAGGAACCCACTGAAAAGGAAGATCTCATTTGATTAAAGATTTTTTTCATTAAAATAAGTATGCATACACACACTTTTTGGTTAATGTCTTAGGGAACTTTTGGAAAACTGTTTTTCAGTAAATAGACTTAGCTACCTACAGTGAGTTTAATACAAATTGAGCTGTTCTATCTGAATCAGGTTCATGGAGCTGAATACTGATAATTTTGTCTCCTTCCACTCAGATTTGCACAGAGATACAAGTAAGCTACAAAGTAGTAGCCTGTTGATGCAATACTTGCTGAACTTTCTTTCCTCCTTCAGTTTCTCATTTCATTTCCTTCAGTTGGGGTAGTAGCTTACGTCAAAAATTTGAATTAATGGTGTGGTAGGTCATCCTAAGCACACCCTTTAATTAAAATTTGGGACCAGTGATTCATTAGCTGAAGGTATTTGTCCTTTTTCATTGTTTTAGGTTTGCTTTGAGTGTGGTATAATTTTGCACTTTAAAACTCATGAAAACAGCCAGGGTTTACTGGATTGGGCACAAGACTGACTTTCAGGAGATCATTAGTCTTGTCCTTGTGTCTGTCTGCAAGCTGCCAAAAGGATGTGATCTTATGGTCTACTTTATAAGCTATGAATAGAATATATGCTGACATTTGCAGAGCTTTTGGATCATGTTTGAGAGGTCACAGCTCCCAAGTGTTAAAGTAGCAAAGGCAACAGAGTGTAGGATTTGGTGCTTCAAAACAGCCAGCTGTTAAATCTAAAGAGACATCTGTTCATTCTATCGAATGCACTGGTGGGTTGAAAAGCTTACTGCAACTCTGGTCGGAATTTGGGAAAGCTAATCTACTAGCATGCCCTTTCTATTTACTTTCTGTAATATATTCCATGTATAACTCTAGTAGCTTATAATTTTGCATGGTCAATGTATATTATTAATAAGTAGTTTATATGGGGGTAGAGTGGTTGTTATTGCATGATATTTTTGTATTTTTTTTATTACCATATTTCACATGGCTCTATGTGATTTTCATTTCTGAATAAGCTGCTCATTCCTGTATTTGCATGCTTCCTCCTTTCAATTATCTAAGAAAAAAGCTTGACTTTGTTTCAAAAATCAGTGCATTTTGTCATGTTTCCGTTTCGCAATGCTTCCATGCATCCTGTTTGTCCAGCATGGGGAATTTCAGATCTGTCTTTAAATTTTCATTTGAAGCTGAGGATGTTAACTTACAAGGTAAGTTAGGAAAGAGTGAGCCATCCATTTGGAATAAAATGAAAGGTTCTTTCACAATTATAAAGATCTAGATCATTTTTGTAAAATTAAATTGGCATTTTAGCGTATTAGAATTTTTAAAGCCGTTTGGTGAAGTTTTCTTTCTTGAAGCATGGACTTATTTATAGTGGTTTCTGGGACATATTGGCCAGTGTATACTGTGAGTTGGTAGATCACTGTTGGTCTTCTACCATACTTAAAACCTAAAAAAAATTAGCAGATATCTTCACATCAAGAGTGATGTTTTGCTGTATTTCGGGTGAGACAAACATAGTATTACTATGAATTAGTGGTCTGGCTACATTTAAAATCTTTCACTACATTGTTAGAAAGAATGGCATGATGAACAATGCTTTTATAGCATATCTTCTCCTTAATTTCTTTAAGGGTGGCGTAACGATAGGTGAGTTTCTATGATAATTCTGGCCTTGCATATTTTTCATGTCCCTGCATCAGCTATTCTGCTTTGCTAACAAGTTCCACCAAAAAAAAATATGGATTTCTACATTTAAAAAAAAAAAAAAAAAAGAAAAAGGAAAAAGTAATCTGTTTTTGAAATAATCTAGAGAAATCTATAGGAGATAGAAAAGTGTAGAATCTGAAGCATTTATTGAAAAAAGAAAATAAAACCAAACAAAATAAACCAACAAACAAAAAAACCCCAAAACCTTACAACAAAGGCTAAGAATATGTGGAACTTCTTTCCTACTACTAATGTTTTCTAGTCAGTGTGATAAATGAGCAGGAGTTTCACTATTTGGGAGTATTGTGAATTCTGAATAAATACATTTTGCATATCTATTAAGTTATGGTGTATGTAATTCCTGTAAATAGCATGATCGTCCATGTAAAACTCATGACTTGTCAAAGTGCCTTGGCTTTTAAGTTGGCTGTTGATGATAATTACTTGCAGGTAACACTGGCAACCAATGGCAAATCTGCAGACTTCAGTATTGTTGAAGAAGAGCCTTGGAAACGTGAAAACTGAGTGAAGAGATTTCTAGCTCCATTTTTAATAAGCCCTGAAGCTGTCTTCTGGCAAAAGATACCATGATCCAAGAAGATTTATCTTTTTTTTTTCCTATTTAACATCTACAGTTTCAGCTTACTTAATTTCTTAACTGAAACTTAGCAAAGATCTCATCAAGTCATTGTAGTGTCTTTGCCAAGCAATGATCCATAACCATCTATCTCCCTTGAGTTACTGTTTGGATGATGCAGCTGGAGAACACTCCATGCAGTGCAATGTGCTCTCACCCACCTTTCCTTTCATTCAAGACACGGAGAATGTCAATGCTGCACAATGGGAAGATCAAAGTGCCAGTACAGTTCACTATAGGGACTCAGGGTCACACATACAGGAGAAACATAACACCACGTAAGCCTTCAAGTGTTTTGGTGACTCTTGTGGCATACCTGATCTATTTAGCGCTGTATAGCTAAAATATCTTTTGAAAATCTCCATAAAGATTTCTGTTTGTTTTAATAATAACAAGCACTGTATTTTTATGTCTAGTTGTACTTCAAACTGAACTTAGAACCAGGGGCAAGATTAGTGTATAGAAGACAATAAAGTATCTCAGATGTTTTGTTAGATCTGTACAACTAATACTTAGCATCAAGTCAAGACCTTAGATTTGTATGTGCACATGATGGGCTTTTTTATCAGCTGTCCCAGGGCAGGTTCAGTCTTTATTCTACGATGGGGCTGTGCTGCTTTGTGACCACAATGCATCATACACTACAAGGCAGTATTATTGGAGGGGTGGTAGTTCCTTTACTAAATCTATGCCTGATGTACAAAATCCAGAATACCATGGGCTCAGTTATTCCATTTTTAATCAAAGCAGGTAGCACCTTACTATTCATCCTACTCCACTGACATCAGAGGGATTCCTCATGTGGACAGGACTAGTCAAGTAAGGTACTACAAAGACTGCTCATGGATGTCATGATTGGGTACTTGATAATGAGCTGTAAGCAAATTCTGGATCCATTATTCTAAGAAACTGGGAGGTTTTGAATGTGATCATCAGTAACATCTGGAATGAATTGAAAGCCATCTTTCAAATTACGACATATTTCAGAGACTGGCTAAATCCTGAATTCATTGCTAAGGCAAATTTCATATAAGTTAAATAGAATTTGTCCAGGGTTAGGACTGAATGAAGAATAAAGCAGAATTTCAGGATTTAGTCCAGTACATTGAATATGCATTTCTCTCTTTTTCAGAATAACAGTTCATGTTACTCTCTAATGTCAGAGAAATGTTTTTTGAGCACATGGCATTTGAATTAATGAGGTGGTGTTTGCCAGCATAGTATAGCTGATTTATCTGGTCAGAAGAAAGTACAGTCACAATAATCACCCTGTGAAATGTTTTTAAAGGTGCTTGTTAATACTCAGCAATTTTTAGACACTGATGAATGCCATTATACCATGTTCTACAGCAAAGCTGAGCCATGGGGGAGCTCTACCCACAGAATAAGTTTTGTGCAATTTTTGGGAAAGCTCTCAGAGGTTCTCAGAAAGAATCAGAACATGAGCGCGAACTTCAAAATGATAGAAAGCAGAGTTGAAACGTTTACAGAAATAGGCCATTCAGTGTCTATGCTCAGACCTGTCATGGGTTTAAACAGGAATAACATTTTTAACTGTAGAGTGGTATTTGGCTATGTAGAAGCTATTAAAATGTAAACATAACATGCTTTTGCTCATCTGCATTCACATAAATATCCCTAAAAATGCACACAGACCTTCGCCAGCCAAGGCTACTTGCATGATTAATGATGTGCAAGATCAAGTCCATTGCCAGTGTATCCCTGATTTAAGAATTTGCTGTTCTGAAGAATTTCTCTTGCCATTGTATTTTGTCCTCATTTGCATGGCAGGGTTGCAATCCTAAGCAAAATGGCCTATGTAATTAACAAATATTGAACCACTGTGAATTCTGTAGACCTTTAACATGCATTTGATGTGGAGACCTTTTCCAGAGGCCTCCTGAAGCATCTTAAGCATTTATTTTTTTTCTGTGAGGGATAAAATTGTAGGATATTCAGAGAAGTGGTAGGCAGGTTGCCTTCTCATTTCTGTAGTCCTTGGTATTGGCATATCCAGAGTTAACCTATAGAGCTGGCTGCTGCTTCTCACAATTTGCATTAGAAGACATTTTTACCACTGGGTTATGTGCCAGAAATGTGCCTGGGATGATGTGTAGGTGCTCTAAAATGTTACCTACTCTGAGGGTGCTGGCTCACATCAAGTGAAATTTGCTGTGGCTTGAGTCATAGTTATATCCAGGAATAACACACAGTGTTTCCCCCAGTTTATATCCAGTATTCTTGAGAGGTTTCACAGCATAGCTTGCCCCCATGACTTTCCGTCCTCTTAACTGAAGCAGTTTCTTAGGAGCAGTGACTCTGATTTCTTGCCTTGCAAGTAGCTTTGGAAAACTGGCCCATATACTTTTAGCTGTCATTTGAAACTGTTTAGCAGTTGGAAACAAATAGGAATGCCAGCAACGTGTGACTCGGCAACTCCACAAAATTGCATATGAAGAAAGAATACGCTTACACTTATCCACCTGGGACAGATTGTCCTTTGAAGAAGCTCCTTTGGATGGAGACTAGGGGAGGAAGTCATGATGTTAGAGAGACCCCACCCACATAAAGGAGAATAAATCTGGGTCTTTTGATAGGACTAGAATAGCAGACTGTGATTTTAAAATAATAATTCTGTAGATACAGTAACTCAGGGATGTTTCAAAAGATAATTGTGATGGTATTTCTCTATTTAAATGTGGATGTAGGAGAAGAGGAAATGTTGGGTTTGGTATACTCTTCTGCTTTTAGCCTGATGGAATATTTAATATAGAGTTACTCTGGTGCAGCACTGTATTTAACCATCAAAAAGCTTTCCATTTCTCTGGGAAAATGTAACTCACTCTTGGCTTGCATTTCTTGATTTGCTCATTCCACAAGGGGCTGGGTTGCTACTTAACTAAACAAACAGAAAATAACACAGGGGCTGGCCACTTCAGCTAATACAAGGCTCACATTCCAGCAGACCATGCTGGTTACTGGCCAGTCTCCTTTTACCTTCAGTAGGAGTGTGGATGCACTAATTTGGATCTGGCAAACTTTTTGTATTTGTTCACAGTGCTGGCAAAGTTAAAGGAAAAGCACAGTGGATAGTGACCTGTTTTCTGTGTAGTTCCTAAGCAAATATGCATTTCTTCGTACATTTGTCTCATTTGCTGCGCTACCCCCTTTCCTTGTCTGTGCAACTGCTATATCTTTTGCCCTTTGGCTTGCTGACAGTACACTGGCACATGGATAAGTCTAGACCAGGAAAAGACTCAGTTAATTCCATGCTTAATTAAGTGCATGCTTATGCATTTGCTTTCTGCATTTACTGCTGAAGCTAAGTTGGCATCTGTTCATTGACACTAAAGCACACTGAATGTTGAAACTGTGGAAGAGATGGAGCACTTTGTTAGTGAATTTATTTCTTCATTGCTTCCCTTAAAAGACAAAGGCTGCACCAGCATTGTAAGAAAGACAAAGATGCTTCAGAGAGTTAGGAGATAAGCCATTTGAACCATATTATGGGACGTGCTTGTTCCATCTGAATTGGTGAGAAACTCAGTATGTCTTTGAAAAACTGTGTGTGTTGAAGTAAAACCTGTCTTCAGTGCTCTGACGACATGAAAGCCCCACTGAAATCTATGGGAGTCATGGGCTTCCAGGAAAGGTCAAGTCACTTCCTGGCTCCGTTAAGTTATAAGACATTTCACAGTCCCATCCCAGGGAATAGTCTTTGTCTGCTATTTATAATCATGTTGATTATCACATCCAAAAGATTTCTGTCAAGATGCTGCTTTTTTGCCTAATTGTTTCTATGCTACAAGTCCAGCAATGAGTTTAAAACTCAGCACAAAAATAAAGGGTTTTTCCATTTCTTCCTGGAGATACAGCTGATCTCCATTTCTTTCTCAAAGCACATGGAATTCCAAACTTTGTGCCACTTTAAAGCGTATAGTTTAGATTTCTGATTTGTTTTCCATCACTCCTAGACTCAGTCTCCCGGCAGTAGATACTCAGAAGAGCAGACTGTCGAGAAACTGCAGTAACAGTGTTTGAACAAATTTATTCTGGCAACTGCCTGGATTTTCTTTGTTTCCTTGCTTTCACTTGTGTTGTTGCAGGCCTGTTGTGGCAACACAGCAGCAGTCGCACAAATCCCCAAAACCATAGGCAGTATTAAACCTCACCTCTGACATTCAGTTCTGCAATCAGCTTTATCTTTAGTACTGGGCTCAAAAGAATCCTTTTGTGGAAATGTAAAGATATAACTGTTTCTCATTTCATTAAGTTCCATTATCTATTTTTATCGATGCATTTGAATTAATTTACAGAAGGATAAATAAGGGCACTTTATAAAACTGTACTGTAATATTATCCTAGTATGAGCCAGAAGACTATCCTTGATTTTTTTACTGTTACTTCTAAGGCCACGATTATGGTATTTGTCATAGTAGTTATTATGATAGGTGTATAGTCCACTGGGACAATTCGCCTTGGCAATAATTCACCATATAAGACTATGTAGAAAATTCTTTTCCTGCATGCTTGGGAAGGTGAGTTATTTTCTTCCCTCCAATTATATTGATGACTTTTCTTCCCACATAGGCGCTAGGGTTTGTCTCTCTTTCGTCCCCCAGCCTGGGTACAGTCTGTACAATGGGTGCCTCCCTCATTTTTTCCTCCTGATCATGTTGGAAGTTAAATTGAAATCTGCTGCTATGAATGAGTCAAACCACTGCTGATGCCCAGGTGCTGATAATTCTTTTACATCTTGTTTGGGTGAGCTCCCTGACACAAGGCTCTGAGGAACCATCCCTTGCATGTGTCCACCTTTCCAGAGACATTTTCCCCTGCCTGGGGGAAATCTGGTGACTTCCATATGGGATTGATACAAATCCTAATGGAGAAGGTGTTTGCATTTGCAGCTATGAGTTTTATGGAAAACCCAGGCTCCAAACACTGAAAAAACTAGAGTATATGATTGAGCCACTGATCTACTAGTTCAATCTCTATTAGCTCAGGATGGAGATAACCAACAGGCTAAGTAAGTGCAGAATTTGGGGAGGCAAAAAGACTTGTGAGATTTCTCATTTCACTCAACTTTTGATCCCCTTTCACATCCAACTGCATCTGCTGCAGAGCTGATGCTGATCAGTGCCAGAGTGTCCAATCCCTCTAGACTGATTCATCAAAATCTGGGAGTTGTGCAACTGTTACTAATGATGCTCTGTGGCACACAGCATTACATGAAGGGAAACCATCATAGGCAGCATCACACAACCTGGATTGTCTGGTACCTGTATATTGCTTGTACATAAATAGGATATTTCACAGGGATTTTTATATCATTCTTTTATATTTTTTTTTCCTACAGTTTTTCAAAGACTGGATGCAAACTGTGTTTACAAATTGATTTTGCAGTCAGTACTGTAGATTGTAGCATTTCCATTTTGGTGTTTTGTATGGGCTTGAGAATTCATGAGTACTACAGATTGACCTTCCTTCTTAAAGATCATTACATACACTTCCATCCAACATATCCTGCTTCTTTCTTAAATATATCAATCACATTTCCTAGGATCTGGTGAACTCTCACTTGTAGAATGCATCAGAAAAAGCTGCATATGTATTTATATTGTTAAATATGACATGCTCAATATTGATCTAGTTATTAATGCAGGTTTTAGGAGTTTCTGCTTGTTCTCTGGAAACTACAGTGTAGACTGAACTAAATTACTTAGTATCTGTACTTTGCAGACACACTAATATTTTCTTAGAATATTTTCTATGTACCCATATAAGGTAAGGGATAATCCTTTATAGGTAATTTGTACCTTAGAACAAAACCAGTTTTCTTATAACATTTAGGATGGGTGAAATGTTTTTGCGTTATGTTTAGTGATGAATTATAAACAAAGCACAAAATGCAAGAAGCAAATAGGAATTTCAAGATCATATAATCATAGAACCACAGAATGGTTGGGTTGGAAGGGACCTTAAAGCTCATCCAGTTCCAACCCCCTGCTATGGGCAGGGACACCTTCCACTAGACCAGG
>JAOEHY010009831.1:0-36342 GCA_025447955.1 Psilopsiagon aurifrons
CTTGAAGTCCAGGGCAGTGAGCTTGCTGCACGCTCTTCTCACTCTCCTGAGGATCTCGAATTCGATCATCTCATGATTGCTGCAATCAAGGCTGCCCTGGAGCATCACATTTCCAACCAGCCCTTCCCTGTTGGTGAGCACAAGGTCAAGCACGGAATGTATATTGATATCAGGTAAAAATTGAAACCAGTGTTAGCCCTTTGATTTCCACGTCTTCTTGCTGGACTTCCAGTTGTTTGCTGCAGTTCACCAGTGAAATAGAATATGAAATATTTGTTATATTTTTTGGTGAAATGGGATTTAGTAATCTATGAGGAAAGGCTGAGATAGTTGGGGTTGTTCAGCCTGGTGAAGAGAAGACTTTGGGGAGACCTTACTGCAGCTTTTCGGTTCTTAAAAGGGGCCTATAAGAAAGATGGGGAGAGACTTTTTAGCAGGGCCTGTTGTAATAGGATGAGGGGTGACATTTTTAAACTAAAAGAGGGGAGATTCAGGCTAGGAATGGAGAAGAAAAGATTTTATCATGAGGGTGGTAAAATACTGTCACAGGTTGCTCATGGAGATGGTAGAAGGGTCATCCCTGGTGACATTCAAGGCCAGGCTGGATATGGTTCTGGGCAGCCTGATCTAGTTGAAGATGTCCCTGCACATTGCAGGGGAATTGGACTAAAAATACCTTCGAAGTCCCTTCCAACCCAAACTATTCTGTGATTCCGTGGTTATATGATTCTAAGTTTATATTCTTGGCAGTGGAAAATGTTCAAGGATTCAGAAAGAAATACTGTAAATTCCTGAGCAAAACATTTATTTTCATCTTACTTTTACTGAAATTGAGAAAAACAAAATTGAAATAAAAATAAAACCTTTCCAAATGTAAGAACAGTGTTCAGAAATGAAAGAAATGCATTCTGAATAAGCCAAAATACATTGAGTAAGGGAAATGTCCCTGGGTTAACATTATTATTTTGGCAAGGGGGGTAGGGACTAGATGATCTTAAGGTCCTTTCCAACCCTAACTGTTCTATGATTCTATGATTATTTCTCTTCTGTCATTAAATACATGCTAAAAAATATCAGCAAAAAGACTTTCTAGGTTTAATTACCAGTGACATTTATTGATGGACAAGGGATCAGCTTGAGCCCATGTACCACAGAAAACGACATAGAGGAATTACATTGACCCTGTGACTTTCCTAGCATAAATATGTCAAAATGGAACAAGCAGATCCTCTACAGCCTCTTCTGTCATGAGAAACTGGTGTTTTCTCAACATCTCTCTGATTATATTTCCTGCTGTGTGGCACCAATGGCAGCGAGTGCCCTGTGCACACAGCCACATTGGTGAGTGTCCGAGAAGGGTGGGAGAAGGGGGACTGATGTCAAGTGGTTACCATAGCAACAGGGAGGGGACCAGTGGGAAGGGGGGTGAACAGCGGTGGGAGTGTTACCATGGCAACAGATGGAGCACCTTTCTCAACTGGGTTGGAGATGCAGTTGCCCTTACTTCTAATTATCTGCCTCGTGCCGGGGAATTTAGGCACAATGTACCAGGAGTGACTGATACACTGTTAACACCCGCATATATCACCTGTTTCATTTCTAGTTAAAAAGTAAAACTCCACTGAAGATAAAATATATTTTCCCACGCAAGTTACACCCCTTTTAATCTCTTTTGACTGATTATAATCTTATAACCAGTTCACAAGTGGCAACAGAATTACTTTTAATTCTTTCTAATATAATGAAGAATAGTATATACCAGCATCAGTTACTAATTGTGCAGTACTATAAGAGATGCTGAATTAGGGACTGACTTTGAACAATGTTAGGGAGTAAGTTTGTCTTAAACATCATTACATCACTGTATTTCCTTTTCCCTAATAAACTTTGCAAGACAGATTTTACAATTTCTTGTTTAGGTTCGCTCCTTTGAATTTCCTCATCTGAGGAGTGATGGAATTTGTGAGTATAAGAGGAATGTGCTCATATAAAACTGATAGGGTCAGCCTGGACTCTTGAAATTTCTATCATTGGATAGCCTAGTGAATGGCAATCAGCCATCTGCTATTACATGTGGTGTCACTTTTCCTCCAGACTAGGAACAATGAAGAATTGACAATGTCAATAGGTGATTTAATATGAGTCTCATATCAAAAAATAATGGAATAAAATCTAGGAGAAGCTAGAGTTTGATCAACTTCAGCTTGAAAAGTAGGGTCTTGAAGTGAGACAGAGCTATTCTAAGTGTCAAACCATGTTGGTAAGAAGGCTTTCTAGGAAGTGTGACCTGGATGACTGGAGCTGGAACCACCCACAAAAACAGATCAAATAAAAGAAAAAAAGAAAAAAATGCCCAAGAGGTGAAGAAACTGAGGCAAGGATAGGCCTCCAGATATTTGCCCTATTAAAATTTCTCCGTGACTGTGTTAAGGAGCCTGAAGACATTTGCCTGCTATATTTTCCTCTAAAGAGATAAGCTGTAAACAGGAGTGTCCTCAGCTTGGAAATGTGGGAGGGCTAGGCTCAGCCCACTGAATCTAAGCACAATCTTAGAGGTTATATATACTGAATATGGAGTATTCAGTAATGCAGAAGCTGAGAATGGTCCCGTTTTATCTGAGTGAGCAGTGCAGAGGGGTGCAGGGCTGCTCCTGCTTCTCTGGAGGCCAAGAGCAAGGAAGGCTTGAGCACAGCTGAGACTCTTATTATGGAGTGTCTCTCTCTGCTTATGTGGCAAAACAGTCTTGATCTCATTTTTAGAGCAATTAAACATTTGCATTTCTCTCAAATGCAAATGAGGGCTTTTACAAATGAGCTTTTTCTACTCCTTTGTGCGCAGTTGACTTTTTGTTCGTTGTTTTGTTTAATGATGGTGACACCTATTTGAAACCCGTGGATACAGGATATAACTTCCTTACTGTTGCTTCATTTACTTACTTGATTTCTGTCATCCAGCACTTTAAGCTTTCTTTTCGGATCCTATTTGTGTTGTAATGAATTTAGACTTTGTGATGTGGGTATGTCTATTTTGCTAAATCAAAGATGTCCAGGGACCATTGCTTGTCTCCAAGACTGAGTGGCACCAATTGGTGCATGTCTACATTTCTTAGTTTTAGCTGCCTCTGTGGCAGATCTACCTTGGTAGGAACAGGGAAAGGAGGTCAGCAAGGTGAATGACTGGGTGTGTGACTCTCAAGCTATGTTTATATTCCCTCTTTATTCAGTTATAGAGATAGCAATAGTTACGGTGATAGAGCACTAAGTTAGTGCTTCTTTTAAGGAAAAGCACAACAAATGCAGAATTGTATGCATTTATTTATTTTGATCTTTGAAGATATCTACTGATGGGTGGCAGGGTGGTTTCAAATGGGAGAGGTTTTGAAAGAATGGGGCTTAAATCCTCGGTGAGCTGTAGCTTTCCTGCACAACCCTGGAGAAGACACAGATGCCCTCAATATCTCAGCTTCTGAGAAAGTAGAATATTATAACTTTTGTTTGTTTGTTTGTTTCCCCAAATAGGGTGCTGTAAGCCAAAGAGAGCAACTCCACTACTCTTGCTTATCTAAGAGGGCACTTGGATACTGTACTAAAGTGGTATATGGGTTCTTAAAATGTAACATAACCTCAGGAGAGATGGAGGGGAACAGCTGGAACAGGACTTTTACCCATCTGATTTTGCCATCTGCCTCCTTACAAAATGATACTTACCATCTTTCCTCTTGCTCATGATTCTGCACAAGACCCTCACTGTACCTGATCCTGTCTGTTTTTCGTCACTGCCCTATCTCCCATTCCTTTACAACTGTTCCTCTGCTGAGTGACAGTGCACATAAAAGCATCATGGTAATCTTTGCTTTTCTAGTTTGCCAGTGCCGTAAAAGATATTTCAAAATGTTCTTTCACTTTCTTGGCCAAAAAGCCCTCTCTTCATCATTAAAGCAAACTCTTTAATATAGAGGTTATGCACATAAAGTGTGCAGATTTTGAAAGTGCACTTATTTTCGTGAACAGAGAAGTTCAACTTCTGTTTTGAATAATCTAATGCCTCAAGAACTGTGCTTATAAAGTTGATACATCTTTTGTTGTAATATGTGAATAATATTGAGTATCTTTATAATTTTTTTTTATACTTTCTTCAGATATCAAGTATCCTTAAGAGACCTTAATAGTGTACTTTATTAAGTATAGAGATTAACATATGGTCATAGACTTTTAATTTCCTTTCTTTTTTTCTTATGTTCAGTGATAAATCTCCTGCCCACCCCCTTCCATTCTCTCTCATAAAATGCAACCTGTCTGCTGACTTAGTAAAGCCTTAAATTACAGAATAACAGGTCGGATTGGGCACTGTACTTTCTCTGTCAATCGTAAGATAATTTCTTCCAGCAGCAATCTCTTTCATGACTATTCTGTTTCTCATTTCCAGTTACATTGCACACCAGATAACAGTGATCAAAAGTCTGCCCATTGCAATCTATCAACTACCTCTACTTCTGCAACTTGCTTTCATGCTTTGGACATCCCCTTTTCTGAAGTTCCTCAATTTAAGAGCATAAACTCATCAAAGGTGAAGCTTCTCATCAGGCCCTGTCTGCAACAGGACATGAACCCTGGCCTCCGTGACATACTAAGAGAAGAGGCTGTGAAAATGCAGTTATGGCACAATCATAGCAATCAGAATGTTTCTGGAATGCTCTAAGAGATACAGAAGCTAACAGTAGAGTCTCAAAATAAATGGAGAGCAGTGATACTAAGCAAGAATGAAGAGTAGTCCACCAAAAGGGATCAAAAGAGAATAGACCTAGAGCTGTTTCTCTAAAATGGGCTGCATTCTTTCTAATTTCATGCTGTGTTTCTGATTATGAAATGATTGATTGAATCAGAAGGGATAATCCATCAGTGAAGGAGTGAGGAGAAGTTATAAAGGGACTTTAGGGGATTGGCCAAGGGAAAGGTATTCAGCCCTTCTATTAACCAAGTGTAAAAAGTTATCTGGAGTACAGCAGGACTAGAGCTGGCCTCCAAGAAGCCAAAATAGGTGCAGTGAGACAGTGACTGTTTTCTGAAGGAAAGGAAATGCTACACAATCATTGCACATTTTGTTTTTAGTGTGAGATTAGCTGTCTTTCACTCTTTATAATAGCAAGAAATCAGTGAAATAATCTCCTAAAGCAGCCAGAAGGCAATGCTATAGCGAAGAAGGCGAGCTTCCATCTTCCTTGTGCCGAGACTCCTGCTGAGGCAGTGATGAGAAGAGTTTTTTTTTGACTCAAAGCATTCAGCTATGGAAACAATTGTGTCTGCTTGCTGGAATGTTTTGCCACTGTTAACCTGAATAGTCGTTATATCTATGGTGACAAGCTGAGTGTTGACTTTCCTTCTTTCATTGTAGTTTCTCTATGCAACCATGGTGCTTGTAAATTTATGAAAGTATCAAAGCGAATTCTCACAAATTAGCAAGTTATTCCAAGTATTTCTAAACATAAAACAGTTTGGAAAATTTTCAAAGTTATATATTTGCCACCATAAACTTAATAATACTGTGTTTTGGTTTGTTTTTTTTTTTTTTTTGGGGGGGGGGGATCTTTTGAAGGTGCAGTCTCAATGCTGCTGGGAAAAATCAAATTAAGAAAAAAAGCAATCTCAAAAGTAGGGACATGTTTCCTTAGATCTTCCACCTCATAGAGATTGTTAGGAATAACGATAGGGGCTGGAGGAGGAGGAGGAGCAGAAGCAGAGAGAGTGGAAATAAAGGAGACTGGTGGAGAACAGGAAGGCAAGCTACTATATGCTTTCCCTTAGGCCTCAAAATTCAGTGTTGTACATAGTGTGAAGTAAATCCCACACACTTGGCTGCTGAGTAGCCTCTGAAAAGACGAAGCTTCGAGCTGGCAGAGATACTTCAGGGAAGGTTGCAGGCAGCCCTAATGGCGTTACTCTGCTCATCACAAGCAGTGTTGAAAACAAGGTAAACTTTCAGGACACATACAAGAAGGCTTTTGTTGGTCTTGATATCACAAGAGTTTTGAATATGCACTGCACATGAAATACACACATTTTTTATCAGTTTTTCTCCAGCAGACTTAATTTATTTCTTTCTGCATTATTTCCACAAAATGGGAGTGTATAGGATTCAAAATGGCTTTGCTGGAAATTGGTAGACCAATCCACTACTTTCAGTTCCTTCCCTTAGGGTATGTAAGAGTTTTTCCACAAAATAGAATTCAAGTTGTGCACAGGATGCAAAACCAACAAGTATCTGTCACAGAGTAATGTGAAGGTAACATCTTAAGCCTTCCAGGGCTCTCCTGGAATCTACTGTAGTTCCTGACTTTTTATAATCTGTACACTATGCAGTCTGGGGAAAAATTAGCACACATCATGCAGCAATTGCTGCAGAGTATTTATTTCCGTCAAGATCAAAACTAACCATGAGCATGGCCTTTACCTCTTCAAATGATCAACAGTGCGTTCAGAAGATGTTCCACTGGACACAGGAGAGTGGTCTTCTCTTTCTAACCCACATATTCAGGGTAAGGTATGACGAATCAGGAAAACTAAAAGTGGGTAGTGCTCCTAAGAACGACTCTTGGTATTTTGCTATCAGAAGTGTGAATGTTCTGGTTCAGGAAGAGGGAACTACTCCTCCCGCATGTCAGTGACCATTTCTTCTTTTACTCTTTTGTTACACACACAACTAAAGGGGTGGTTGAGTCAATCAGCCCTTTACAGGGTAATCTTTGGTAATTCAGTTGTTGATTAAACATTTATTTCAGCAGTGATCTGGACTGGAAAAAAATATTGTTGAAAATGAGCTTCAGACTCTGAAAAAAGTACCCATTCTTACTGCTCTTCAACTGCACAAAATTGCAGACTAAATAAGCAGATGTCATGTGTGTTGCTTTGATGTTTGGGGCATTTCCTATTAAAACACAGCATCTCAAAAAGCCTTCTCTTTGTACTTTTAACCCAAGCATAGCAAGGGCATAAAGAAAGAACATTTCCTGGTGTGTTCAGCTGTGGTCTACACTGAGTGCACAAAGTGGGAGACTCCCAGCCTTGAGAGATTTTGCTCCCATTTCCCTCCTGTTCCCCTAAACAGCCCCGTGCCATGCCCCAACTTGAAGCCATAATGTTTAACATTTCTGTGATGCTGTTTACATGTTAAAGCTTTTACCATTATTATTTTTTTCTAAGCATACTTCATATTGAATGGGTTGGACTGAAGTATGAAAAAGGAGCTTAATAATTATTTCCAGAACACTGTAAGACTAATAAAAAGGATCGCCAACTTTGGTGAAGTCAAGCCTTTTGGTAACTAAAGGAGATTGTCTCTTACAAAAGACGAGTTCTTCATTAGACGAGTTTCCAGCTTATTGGAAACTGTGTATGGTATTGTTGGTGTGATACACAAAGGGTGCAAAGGACACAGTGTGATCGTAACTGGACTCTAATTATGTTTTATCTGATTACCAGTCTTATACAAATCCCAATAATAGCTTTAATCTAAGACTATCTCACTCCATCATCAATCAAGATATAGGCTCTACAATGAAAAAAATGAATACTTTTAAAGAGTTAGAGAAATGATTATAAATTAATCAGAAAAAATAACATTAGTTGCCTAAAGGCTTCCTAAAGTGTAGGAAAATGGAGTCTTGAGGTGATGGTGCATTTTCTGGTAGGCAATAGTAAGAACCTGGAAATAATCATGCAAGAAATTCTTGCATTTTTTGCAAGGGCAATACTCTTTGTTGTCGTTGTTGTTGTTGTAGTGAGTAATTGTGAAATTGCAGAAAATAGCGGGCTGCAGCAGAAGCAACAAAGTCATACTCTACCATTATCCATACTCATTCACACAGATTACCTGACTGTGACAGCCAATTAAATTGTATTTTCCAGGATTAACCCACAGATAAAATGATACATGTATTGTAAGCTTCATGCATTGCCAGTAACATGTGAGCTCCTCTTTTGGATGAGAAAACAATGAAAGACTTTGTTGAAAGCATATCTTTTTCTCTGTGAGTACAGATGCCTCACACAATAGCACTTTCAAGGTACTACAAATTATTAATCATTCCTGCAGTTAAGGGGCAAATAACTCACTGCTGGCCTGATTATTTTCAAAGCACTAATGAAACCACGTTAGGAATATTTGAAAATGTGAAAAATAGGCTAAAATTAAGTAGATGGAACCCTGACTATGTACAGTTATTTGTAGCTAATGCTGCTAAGTCTCCATTATGTTCCCTGTCCACAAATAAATAGAAAGGAAGAAAGAAAAATCATCTCTAACTTATTGCTCTGTGCAAAACCACAAAACAGAAAGATACCATCTAATTAAATCATCACTTGGTTTAGAAAAAGAAATAAAATCAGTCACTTCCTCATCTCATTCAATCATTTTTCACAGCAAATTTTCAGATTTAAATGAGTGCGTATAAAATTTGAATGCAAAGAAATATATAAAACCGTAATCTGTTTCCTTGGGTTTAGAAATTACTTTGGGGAGTTAAGTAAGCACTGTCAAGTAGAAATTTTAAAATTCCACTTTAAAATATAACCTTGTTGGAGATGATAGGAATATTTTCAGTGACAGAATGTTGCATATTATTTTCAGATTAAACTGTTTCTTACAAGTATGTTTTGCAAGTAGAACAAACTCTCTTTTTATATGATTAAGTGTATAAGAAAATGCATTAGTTTAAGGGTAAGAATTTAACATATAGCATGCTTTATGAAATTACTTTCAAAGATAAGTATATTGAAATCGTTAAAATTAAAAATAAATTATTATTTTATCAGTCCCCGCAAGTTTATTACTGAATTTTGCATCAGAGAAAATTAATTTTTATTTCAGAAATATATACTGTACTAAAGGAAATAAGATTTCCCTAGGATTTCCTTTCATTTTAACTTGAAGACCTATTTTTCCCCTTAGGGTTGGCCCTTCTGCTCAAGGAGAATGTCTTTTCAGAACTGTGTCTGCTCAGTGCATCCAGGCATGGTGTGAATATGTGGTATAAGTAGGAAAAATCTTGAGTCTGTTGTGGTTGCTTGGCAACCTAGGTGCCTGTAAGACAAGAAAACTTAGTGACAGAGCACTTTACTGTAGATGACCTTGGCATCATTTCATGAAGAGTATAGTTCCACTTTTCTGCCGCTGGGAAGACTTCTTATTGAAAATTTTTATTTCTTCTTATTTCTTCCCGTGTTCATTACAGTAGTCAGTGGTTACTGCCAAAACACAAATAAGAAAAGAAAGCATCATGAGGATATTAACAACATTTCTGGTGCAGTGGTGGAACAGAACAAGAATACTGCTATTAGATTTGTAGGATGTTGCTTCATCTAAGGCATCATTTCACTAAAACCTGATGTCCTGCTGGAACTCTCTAAGTGCAGCCATTATATTTCATAAAGATCTAAACCAGCAGGTATTAGCAATTTAAAAGCAGTCATTTCTTATATTATGTTAACGCACATGTGAGACCAACATAGAAACCTTTCTTCTGGCAGTTTCTTGTTGGATGCTGTGTGTTGGAGACCACTGTACCAGCTTTGTGCAAAGCAGTATATGAAAGCTGTTGACTTCACTAGGAACTGAGTATCTGTTGACAGTGAAGATAAAGGTAATTTTCCCGAGGTGTCCACAGGCCTAGCTCCATTACAAGTGAAGAATTGAGTGCTGGTTTCAAAAGTGTCCCTTCCTAGTAGATTGAATATATGAATATCATACCCCATTGACTGCTTGGTTGAAGACTGGAGCAGTACCAAAGATTAACGTTAAGGATGTACTGCTGTAATGCTCCCCTCTAAAAGGTTTAATAGAGAGACTAAAAATGAAGCAATTGGGTTTTAGGTATTCAGTGTTGTTTTTTTTTTTTCTGGGGAAATTTTGTTTTGTAGCTTATTCATTCTTTATATTGTAAATTAAAAGAAAAAAATCTGGGTAAAATGTTGAAAAAGTCAATGCAACTAATTTCAAATGACTGACTTTAGAGGAA
Organism: Psilopsiagon aurifrons; assembly: GCA_025447955.1. Taxonomy (NCBI): domain Eukaryota; kingdom Metazoa; phylum Chordata; class Aves; order Psittaciformes; family Psittacidae; genus Psilopsiagon; species Psilopsiagon aurifrons. The sequence continues at coordinate 10,011 of JAOEHY010009831.1, forward strand.
AAAGTTGCTAAGCTTTTGGTCATCTCAGTTTAAAAAAGAAATGCGTTTTTAAAATAATTAAATAACTCAGAAGATCTATGAGCCATTTAATTTGAGTTGAAATGTTTTTATTAAGGTGAATGGAGTTACAGTGGCCTATCACAGAGGTATTTTGAACAATGATCATTTCTGGCATGTCTTAGTTGCAGTAATAAGTAAAGGAGATGCAAAATGGGAGTTGGACGATGGTATTAACATGGCCCTGCTTCTAGGCTAATGTAATCCATTTCTCACCCAGGGTAGTTTACTTGGATGGAAACCACAATGATACATACCAACTGGTGTTGATGCCCATTTTGCTCATATCTAGCTGCAGTATTTTCTCAGAACACATTATTATGAGCTCAAGGGTTTTGTTGGTTTTTTTTTTTTGGCTGGGTAAAAATCTTAAATTTCCTAAATCCTAAATATCACGAAATACGTAATAATATGGGACAATTATGGCTGCTCCTAAATTTAGTCAGAATAAAGCATTCATATGAAATAATTTCAAATATGAATATCATGCAAAAACTTGTCCTGTAAAAAGACAGCGCTGTCATTAGCCAGCTGTATACAAATGGTCTTTGATTCTATAAATACTGATTCTCACATGTGAGCTAAAAAAAATCAACTCTACTCACTTGGTATTTGGAGAAACCCATAGACACGTCTGGCATATTCCTCTCTATAGAAGCTGAATGTGCCAAACTCTTGTCACTGGGCTTTCAAGGAGTAAAATGATACAGACCTGATTTTAAAAAAACAAGATCTGCACTCTACCTTCTTAAATCTGGTGAATTAATGGTGTCTTTTTGAACAGTAAGGGTGCCCTCTGTACATTATACTGTGTCCTCTAAGGGCCTGGAGGTGTGCAATTTTCTGCTCATCAAGATGAAAAAAAGGTCTCCAGATTTTAATCTGTCAATCTTCTCTAAGAAAATGATGCAGTGAAAAACAGTAGTGAGATAGGCTATGAAGAAAAACGGTCCTTAATGCCTTTGGTGGCTAGGCATTCCTTAGGTGATCCTAATGTATTTGGATGCATGCTAGCACACTTATGCACCTATTGATCATTTGCCACCTAGAAATGAGAGGGCCACAGTGTATTTTGGACTAGGATTACAGTGTGAGTGAATTAGATCTCCTGGTATTACAATATCAGTTTTGGAAGGTTAGCCTGAAAATATGTAATAGTGCAGGAGAACCAGATGGCTCTGAGCAAAAATGCTGTCCTCAGTTCAGAACAGAAGCTCTTCTAACTATCTGTAAATACAGAATTATACAGCATTGTTTGTTTAGTAACATTTCTTTTTACACCTTCCTGTTTAAACCTAAAGTATAAGGACAGACAAAAGATACAATAAAAGCAAGTTCAGAGTGACCAAAGGCAAAGACGTATCAGACTTTCCACAAAGTCTTTTCTGCAAGTTTTCCTTTGTTCAGGTTTACCAAGAGTGCATCTACCAGGGGTGCTAAGGAGATGTTTTCCTCTGGGTTATCCACAGCCTCTGTATTAGCCTGTGCTGTAGAGCATAGGCTTTGTGACACATCAGCAAACACCTTCCTTGTCACTGATGTGGCCAGCCCTGCGATGCTGAAAGGGTCGTTCCTGACACAGTCAGATGGCTGTTTCCACAGGGTTCACAGGTAATGCAGTCTGGAAAGTGGAGGAGGAACACAAGCAAATCACATGTGAGCTTTTCCATCCTCTGCTGGCTGGAATTCATAGTTAAAATACTGGTTTTTTACACAGTTTCTTCCACTGGGTATTAAAAGCATAACAGCGTGTTTGTATGTTCATCTATATAATTTTGTCTATGTATATTTTAATTTCTGCATTTGCACCTACTATGACCGCTTACCTGTAGAAGCACAACAGTAAACATGGAGTGAAAGAACAAGATTCATGTAAATTATGATATTAGCCTATTCAGGGCAGTAAGCTAATGACCACCCAGCTCTTAGCATTTGGGGTACATGAGGCATCTGTAAAGAAGCACAAGCATGTCTTTTAAATTCTGCTGTAGTGCAGCCTGAAAAATAGTGGCTGAACAATTGGTAACAAACAGAACAATTAATTTATTGAACTTACACAACCCCCACCCCAAAAGGCACTGGGAATTTACCATTCCCCAGCTTGCATGTGTTGCTCCTGTTCTTCTTTCACACCTCTTTTATCAGTCTGCCCTACAACAAAGGAGTCTGTGCAAATTGTACCTTGTGGCTGTGACTTTTCAGAGATAATGGAAAAGAACGTACAAATGCAGAAATTGCTACAGCACAGTACCAAGGCAAGTGAGATTCTTTGCCTCATTTCTAAAGTCATTTCTAAACTTCCTGAGATTGGCATCTGCCCACCTTACAAGAGTGTCAAGCTAGATTACAGAAAGAAGGGGAAAAAAGGTAAACCCCCCCCCCATTTCCTCAGGGACTAAAAGAATAAAGAATAGATCCATTGTCCTGAAGGTATCCTGATGCTCTGCACTCAGGTAGATCTTATTAAGCACCAAATAATAGTGGGAAATGTGGAAATGATTTCAATTTGTATATGCTTCCATTACAGGAATATCAAATTGATATATTTTTTGCCCAGACATGGACAGATAGCCGTCTTCGCTTCAACAGCACCATGAAAATACTGACTCTGAACAGCAACATGGTTGGCTTGATTTGGATCCCAGACACAATATTTCGAAACTCAAAGACGGCAGAGGCTCACTGGATCACCACCCCCAACCAACTCCTCCGCATATGGAATGATGGCAAGATCTTGTACACTCTCAGGTGAGCACTCAGTGAGGTGCAGTGATGGAAACTTCTCTTGTCTCTCCTGTGGTAGCAACAAATCTCAGTGGTATCTTTGTTCTCCTCTGCTGTGTTCTTGATGCTTACCTGACCATGCTTGACAAATATGAAATATTCAGGTGTAAGTACTGCTGAGTTTAAAAAAAAACAGACTTGTACCTTTCTAAAACAGAAACTTCGAGAATTAAGTCTGTCTAAATCGTAGAAGTTCCCCTTTTTAGTGCCTATAATAAAATCAATAGCATGTTATCCCATAAAACCTGTCAGAAAACTTCCTGATTAGCATTAGATACAGGGCTGGATAAAATATTTCTAGGTTCACGCAAATGCCATTACATGATTCCTCAAAGAAGTCATACTGAAAGATATTCTGTCATATCTCACTGCAGGGTGAATTGCTTGAGGAAAGGCTTTTAGAGGTTTTCTATCTTTGTAATACCATCAACTCTGTGGTATTAGAAATACTGTATATATTTGCATAAAAAAGTCTGTGGAAATCAAAATATGTGTTTACTTATAGAAGAGATGAATTGCTCAGAAGGGAGTTTTGCCATAAGCCATATTCCACACAGCAAGCTGTTCAGAAACGCCCCTTTTACACTGCATTTTCTCCAGTGATTGTGTTCAGCCGTTTCAGTGCAAAAGTATATTCTGATCATGATTGAAATTGCACTTGGGCTTCAATAGAAAGTCTTTGGCAAACAATAAGAAAGGAATTAAATAGCTAGATAAGCTACCGATATTTTTAGTGCCCTTCTGTTCTTAGACTTGCTCCAGTGTAAACAGCTCTTGATTATTTCAGTAGCTTTTAGGTAAAGCTTCAGGGTTAGGATGTCAACTCCAATACCATCTTGGTTAGATTGGGGTTTTTATTTTTTGTTTTGATGGGGTTTTTTGTTTGGTTGGGGTATCTTTTGTGTTTAGTTGTGGGGTTTTTTTTTCTATTATGTCCTGTTTCAGTATTTCATAGCAAGTTAGGTGTCCATCTAATAGAAGTTAGACTTAGCTGTCACTAAAGAGACTATTTGTTAAATAGACTGCAAAATTCTTCTAAAACAGCTAAAAAAGGGGTAATACTTGACCCAGTGGATTGTTTGAATAAGCATTATTAGTTTGTGAAAGAAGTTTTCAGCCCTTTTTGCTCACTCAGGTCAGCCTCATTTTTACATAGGAGGAGCTGCTGGAATCATAGAATAGAGTTGGAAAGAACCTTAAGATCATCTAATTCCAAGCCCCCTACCATTGCAGGGACACCTTCCACGAAACCATGTCACCTAAGGCTATGTCCAACACAGCCTTGAACTCTGCATGAAGCATTCACAACTTCCTTGGGCAACCCATTCCAGTGCCTCACCAACCTCACAGTAATGAACTTCTTCCTTATGTCTAACATAACTTACCTTGTTTAAGTTTGAACCTGTTACCCCTTGTCCTATCACTATAGTCCCTAGTGAAGAGTCCATCCCCAGCATACTCATAGGTCCCCTCCGGGGACCTTATAGGTCCTCTTCACCAGGCTAAACAGCCCCAACTTTCTCATCCTATCTTCATATGGGAGGTGCTTCTGTCCCCTGATCATCCTCGTGGCCCTCCTCTGGACTTGTTCCAACAATTCCATGTCCTTTTTATGTTGAGGACATCAGAACTGTATACAGTACTCCAAGTGTGTTCTCCATGAGAGCAGAGTAGAGGGGCAGGATCACCTCCTTCAACCTGCTGGTCATGCTTGTTTTGATGCAGGCCAGGATACAGTTGGCTTTCTGGGCTGCGAGTGCACACTGCAGGCTCATGTTCATTTTCTCATCAACCAACACCCCCAAGTCTTCCTCTGCAGGGCTGCTCTGAATTTCTTTTCCACCCAACCTGTAGCTGTGTCTGGGATTGTTCCAACCCAGGTGTAGGACCTTGCACTTGGCATGGTTAAACTTCCTGAGATTGGCATCTGCCCACCTTACAAGAGTGTCAAGGTCCCTCTGGATGGTGTTCCTTCCCTCCAGCATATCAGCAGGCTCCTTCCCTCCACCATCCACCCAGCTTGGTGTCCTCGGCAAGCTTGGTGAGAGCACACTCAATCCCACTGTCCATGTCACCCACAAAGATGGTGAACGAGATCAATCCCAACACCGATCCCTGAGGGACACCGCTCATTACTGTTTTCCAACTGGACATTGAGCCACTGAGTGCAACTCTTTGCGTGCTACCATCCAGCTAATTCTTTACCCACCGAGTGGTCCACCTATCAAATTGATGTCACTCGAATTTAGAGACAAAGATGTCATGTGGGACAGTGTCATACACTTTGCACAAGTCCAGGTAGATGACATCAACTGCTCTACCCCTGTCCATCAGTTCCATAGCCCCATCATAGAAGGCCACCAGGTTGGTCAGGCAAGATTTCCCCTTAGTGAAGCCATGCTGGCTGACACCAAGGACCTTGTTGTGTTTCATGTGCCTTAGCATGCTTTCCAGGAGAATCTGCTTCACGATTTTTCCAGGCACAGAGATGAGACTGACTGGTCTGTAGTACCCTCGGTCTTCCATTTCCCGCTTCTTGAAAGTGGGGATTATATTACCCTTTTTCCAGTTGTCTTGAACTTCACCTGACTACCATGATTTTTCAAATATGGTGAACATTTAAGAATGATCATTGTTCATTGATATCACTTTGTAATTCAGAACCAATTTATCTTACTTAATTGTCAGAATTAGTATGGCATGCGAGAGATATCTACTATATGCCCAGGTACTTTCTGATGTTTATTAGAGTTTTGCATTCAGGAGAAAGTGTACAAGGTTCAACCACCCCCCATGCATTTTCATCCTCTTCTTTGCCTGTTTTGTGCTGTGAATGTGTTTTAAATTCACACTCTAAGGAAATGTTGAGAATGTTCCTTATAAGATTCCTTATGAGGTTTCAATTTTGTGGAATTGCATAGCATATTTCCTGTTATTTTTGTAAAGAATAGTTGTTTTCATCCCATATCTTTCCATGATGAATTGTCTAGAGAAAAACGTAGACACAGATTTCTGGGTATCAAGAAATTCTTAATGATGTGTCTGAAATTATTTGTGGTTTTAGATAATTATTATTGCTTTGGATAAGACCTATGTGGCCAATGAACAATCTCCAAATCAAGTCCTTTCCTTTTGGACCTTACTTATGGACATCAAAATGCTCTTGCCTGATACTTAAGGTTACCCTGCCTTGTCCCCTGACTATTCATTGTGCTGATGTATAGTAATAGATGATTGGTTTCTCCATAGGCTTACCATCAATGCTGAGTGCCAGCTGCAGCTTCACAACTTCCCGATGGATGAACACTCTTGCCCTCTGATATTCTCTAGCTGTAAGTACTGCTTTGCTGCCTTATTGTTGTAAATGACTAGTATTCAGAAACACGAGTTTAATTCTGATTTCTGTCAGGTTGTACAGCCGTTCCACAACAGGTATAGGTAGTTTAGGTTTGCTTAAATATTCAGGAAATCTTTGTTCCACACCTGGTGGATGGACTTGAGCCATGAAACATGGAGTCTTCTGTAGATTTACTTTGTTATTTTTACCAGAACCAGCCTTTTTAGTTCATATTATAATCAAACTTTCAGCGGGAGCAGATATTCATACTAGTCATTGCTACGTTAACTCATGAAATCATGTGACATGCAAATGAGAATAGAAATTGCCATTTTCTAGGGGAGGCATACAACTTGGGGACATGGCTAGCAATATCTGAACATATGAGTTTACAGCAAGTAACATGGTAATTCCTCTCTGTTCCATAATAAAATAAATGGTGTAACTACTATGAATCTCATTTCCTTTTATTCCTCAGCTTTTCTAGTAGTCCCAGTGTTGTGCTGTATATACTATTTTTGGTGCATTTAAAACCTATCTCATAGGCAAAACAGATACGCTGGTGAAATGGATGCAGAACAAAAGTCAGACGAGTTAATATTAAGGTCCAATATTACTGTGAGAAGTTATCTTCATGCTGATTCATTTAAAAAAGCTTGAGAGCTATCTGCTAGTGGGTATACCTGCACAGTTGTGTAATTCAGAACACAAAACCAAATGTTTTACCAACATTTGTAAAAGAGTATCCACTAAAGATACATATTTTGATAAACTCCAGGACTGAGGATTTATGTTCTCCAAAAGCGAACAGTAAATGTATTGTTCTTTCTATTTAGAAAATAGCATTTTCTCCATCATCTCTTAAAAACTGATTGAATAATAACACTATTTAATGCCTTCATAACAGATATGCTGTTGTGATAGTAGGGTATTAATTTCCATTTGTGATATACAAACAGTGATCCTCAATCAGAAACTGGATTTAAACTTCCGGTAATCCAGTGTGTATTCTTTTTCCCCAGGAAAATGTTTTTAAAAATTCTGCCAGTGTAAACATCTCCCTTTCCCCCTCAAACGTCGTTACTACATTGCCATTTTTTAACATCTATGCAGATGAGTGAGGCTAGGCAAAAATACACAGTGGTGGGTTTAATTCAGATGTGTGCGATATATGAATACTCTGAACAAGACATAACTGAACAAGAGGCAGATAGCTCCTGAATGACCTTTCCTGCTAATGAGCATTTATCACTGAACTGTATGTACCTCAGCTGTCTTTAGTTAGTGCATAAGGCTTCTCTTACCTTGTGGCAATCTGCTGTTGATTTGTTGAGGTACTGGGAAAGGAGTGTGTGATATTAAAAATTAAATCCCAGTCTACAGATACTAATTAAACCTGCCACATAGATTTCATAGGTCCTGTACGAGCAATATCTGTTAATGGTGAACTCTAATATAAACAGGGAAGTTGCTTCAAACCTAGCTAGATGGTTGCAGAATGGAAGTAAGTCAAGCTGTGTGTTTTTTATTTAAAGAGAGAGGATATCAATGAGAACTTCAGAAGACTGTGCTCCATGGCAAAGTTTCAAATACATTCTGATTTGCAGAGGTTCCTCATAATTTAATCTGTTAGCTCAGAGCCCTTCTGCTCTTGAAAATACACATGTATTGGCATCATACATGCACTAACATTTGTGGAGATTACACAGAATGAAGCAGAAGCTGAATATGTCACAGTTTCTGTGTGGTCTATGTAGTCTCTTGTCAGATGGAAAACCCCATGGAGAAATTAAATTATATTGTATAGTTTTGTCAGCCTTTGTACTCATGTTGATAACAAGGATTTATTTCTTTAGGTTCATATGGAATTGTGTTATTCTCTTGAACACATTTAGCACTACTATTATCATAATAGCAGGACATTCTCTGTATGATTTTTTTGTTTCAGAATGCAGTTGTATTTTAGTGGTGTGCACATTCATAGCAGTCTCTAGATACATGCCACTCAGTGGGAATTATGACTGAGTGAACGCCTGAATGATTTATTACTGCCTGCTGTGACAAGTTTCTGAGGGAATAAGCTGATTACAGATTCCAAGACGTATGTCTTTGAATAAGATAAAAATGGTTGTAGAATTCACAGCACAGCTTCACTTCCCTCAGCATCCCTTTTGCTTATTCCCTGGCACTCAGACAAATCTTTGCAGTTTCCACTGTAGGCAAGCACAAAACAGCACAAGTTTAGAAGAATAGTCTCTGCAGCTCTACACACATATGAAGAAGGTTAATATTTGAAATTTCTTTTTATATAAATTTCCCTTGATATTACAGAAATGTGAAACTAATCTTAAATCATTTTAGAGCATTTTCCTCTAGTGGTAACTAATTCACACCCTAACCCTGTTGTTGCTCTGGGGACAGTTGATATGCCTTTGGTGAGAATATTGAGCTCTACTGGGTCTGGTTGCCAGGATGAATATGGCAAAACCAGCATCGTACACACAAGAGACTATCTCAGTATACTAACAGTAATTACTAAAACCTACCTACCACTTCCTGCGGAAAATCTTGATCAAGAATGGTTCCTGGAGTTCTGTAATCTCTTTTATAGGAATTAGAAAGTATTGAAATAATTTCAAAGCTTTTCAGTCTCTCTCTGTAAGTTTTGTATGTGCTTCAGGTGGTGAGATGAATCATCTGGCATATTAGTGCATGTTGCAGGTGTGTGTCTTTTGTTGTCATTTTTATGTAGATGTGCACTTAGCACACTGCTCGTGTGAAAAGCTGAGCCCAGTGGCAGAATGCAGGGCTGCTATACAATGTGTCAGCTCTTCCCCAGTCTGTGTACCAGATTGGTTTGATCACTCACATGTGACAAACAGGATTCCTTAATACAGAGATGTTACAACACAGGCACCAATGATGGTACATGGTATGAATGTGTGCGTTTCCTTGTGAATATGAAGAATCAGTGCTGTGAATTGACCCCAGTGTGGCAATCTTTGATATGTTATATCAATTTGATATGCTTTATCAAATGTGATGCGATCATATTTTCTTTATATAGTTTTAAAGTACTATATACTACTGCATAAAAATACTCAGTGAGATTCTTTCTTTGAGTGAATTTATCTTTCTTAGCCAATGGCGGCTGCTTTGCTACTTTTGGTACTCAAGTAGCATATTAAACTGTCTTGGTTGTCTCTATTCAGCACTGATTTGAGAACTGTGGAAATAATTCCAGGATTCTGCCGTAAGGTGTAGTTTATTGAGGTTGCTAAGGTTCACATAAACATCAGAAAGGAACAAGAGGTATTCTGTCTGATGGACAACGTCAGCACAAGAATAAACAAATAAGACACAGGAAGCAAAAACCAGGCTGGAAATGAGAAGTTAAACACATTAAATGTGGAACTCCCACCATAGGATACTGTTGGTGCTAAAATTTTATAGGGATTCAAAAGTGTTTGGGGAAATCACTGAAAAAAAAATGCATTGGGAGCTGTTAAGGATAGTGAGATCCTGCTGTACTCAGGGCCACTTTTCTTTTTTTTTTTTTCTTTTTATTCTGAGGGAGTAAGAGCATTTCACACTAAATAGTAGGCAAAACTGGCCACATGGCTAAGCTACTTGAAATTCTTTTCCCTTAGAGTCATGGTAAGTTTCCAGCTGACCTACACGATTTTGGTTTTCCTTTCCTTTGTCAGCCACTGTAGGACTGTTGAATGTTCTGGATTTTCTTAATTTAGGAGGACTAGGCACACTGCAGAATAACTTGAGTATGTTTGTACCCACACCTCAACAACAATTGTTAAGGTGTTAATTTTTTCAGTCCAGCACAAATTTTCACTTCCTCTCCCCTTCCCTGTGCTCAAGATTAACGTAAATTCATTACACTCCTCCAGGCAACAGTATATGACAGTCATATAAAAATGCAACAGAAAAACTCATTATACCTTGTTTAGAGCATCTAGTCAACTAACATTTTAATTATCTACAAGGAACTTTAAGGTGGAAATCAGTGCTGGCTGCATACCTAAGGTCTGAAACAATCTCTAAGGCCACGCGTCAGGGTTTACCAAATGCAGCAATATTAAGCTACAGTGCAAGACATCAGAATAAAAATAATTACTGAATTGATTAATGGGTTTTCATTCCTTTATTTTTCTTGCTGCTTCTGATCAAACTCGAGACGCTGTTGTTCATTTTAAAAAACACCTTAGATTTTGGCAATATGATGACATCTTTTGTAGCCAATTACTTGCATTTTCCCCCTTGAGAATGTCTGCAGTGTCCTGAGTTGGCCATTACTGGAGTACTGCTGTAAGGCATGAAAAAGTGGTCATGTCTGGAAGCACTAAAATATACACCTGAAGTTTCATTAACAGTTAAAGTGTTTTCAGTTCAGTTGAAAATAGGGGAAAGCAAAATTTCCAGCTGTTGATGGTCCAGTTTGCTCAGCCAGGTCTTTAAACACATACTTTTAGCCTTCTGAAAGTTCAAGGGTTTGTGTTTTTCTAAGTGATATACGAAAGCATGCAAACTATTGCAGAAAAAAGTAAGGAAATGTGAAATGCATTTGAAAGAAATTCATCCAATCCAACATAGTGCATGAAAGAAATAGATCTTGCCCTTCTAAATATAACCTCAGTTCAATCAAATGTTCCCCCTTTGAACATGAAACCTCTTATGGATATGCAATCAGTACTTTGAGCCTCATATCATTAATTTTCTAACAGAACTAGCTGTCATTGCAAGTTTTAATATGTTTCTCCTAGCCCAGAAAAGTAAGTGCTGGTTTTGTGGAATGAGCTGTGCTTTGTTTCATCTCATGAATCTCATCAGCAGAATCATTAATAAAGTCTGAGGGCAGAATTTTATTCCTGATGAAGAGCAGGCCAGAAGGAAAACAGCTTAATGTTCATATCTCAAAAGGAGTTTCATTAAAGATGCTGGCAAGGAATTGCAATGTGTAGAAAGAACTTTAATCCTCATCTGAACATCCCATCTGTGCTCTCTGCAATGGGCTGAACCAGATCATGGGGCATCAATGGAATTCTTGGTTCAGGTTTTGTGACAAACATATTTTAGCTATTGTAGCTTTTCCTCTACTAGGAAGTAGAAATTAAGGTACCAGGATGCGCTCTTCGTTCTCTTCAGAAGGCTGTCTTTTCCAGATAATAGTCAATATCCAGACATTACAACGAGGAAAAAGAGAAATACCATTACAGAAAAGCTGGCATCGGAAAGTTTCTTCCCAATGACAGTATTTAGCATATGACTTGCCTCTCATATGGCAATTCATGAATACAATACATGAAACATATCTGTGATAAATCCCTCCTCCCCTTCATCTGCTAATCCCTCTCATACACAGACATTTCCATATCTTCTTATTTCTGTTGCCCTCTTTAAGAGTACCTTGTGTGGTGTGCAAAGAAGTGTTCAAAGACAAGTTGATCATTGCAAAGATTTTTGAAGAATACACAATTCTGTAGGGATCCTTGCTTTTGTTAACCTATAAGCGTTAAAGTTCATAAGCAATTTTTCCTGAGGTACCCACAATGGCACCTGGATATAGTGAATTTGAAATATATGGAATCTGCTACTGCTTTGCTCTGTTGTTAACTCTCCTTAGAATCACAGAATCAACTAGGTTGGAAGAGACCTGCAAGATCATCAAGTCCAACCATTACCCCAGGACTGCCAAGTCCGCCACTAAGTCATGTCACTAGGCGCCTCATCTACACCATTTCTGGAAACTTCTAAGGAGAGCAATTCCACCATTTCCCTGGGCAACCTGTTGCAGTGCCTGATCATTGCCTTAATGAAGAAATTTTTCCTAACACCCAATCTGAATCTCCCCTCATGCAGCTTGAGACCTTTACCTCTTGTCCTATCACTTATTACTTGGGAAAAGAGACCAGACACCTCCACTCCATAACCTCCTCTCAGGCAGTTGAGAGTGAATTTTAGGTTTATCTGATATTCCCTGCAGATGTTTCTTTTTTAAAAACATAAATAATATATTGTTTCTTTGAGAATCACATATTTATCCAATTCCTTGACTATGTGTAGAATCACAAAATGGTTTGGGTTGGAAGGGACCTTAAAGATCTTCTAGTTCCAGCTCTCCAGCCGTGGGCAAGGACACCTTTCACAAGATCAGGTTGCTCAAAGTCCAATCCAGCCTGGCCTTGATCACTGCCAGGGATGGGGCAGTGACAGCTTCTCTGGGCAACCTGTGCCAGTGCCTCACCACCCTCATAGCGCAGGTTTTTCTCCTAATTTCTAATTTAAATTTCCCCTCTGTCAGTTTAAAGCCATTCCCCCTTGTCCTATCAATACATGCCCACGTAAAAGTTCCTCTCTGCTTTCTTGTAGGTCCCATTTAGGTACTGGAATGCTTCTAGAAGGTCTCATTGAAGCCTTCACTTCTCCAGGCTGAGCAACCCCAGCTCTCTCAGCCTCTCTTGGCAGGAGAGGTGCTACAGCCCTCTGATCATCTTCATGGTCCTCTTCTAGACTTGTTTATGGAGGTCCACATCCCTCTTGTGCTGGGGCTCCAAGAGCTGAACACAGTACTGCAGGGTCTCACAAGAGCAGAGGGACAGGATCACCTCCTTTGACCTGCTGGTCATGCTACTCTTGATGCAGCCCAGCATGTGGTTGTCTTTCTGGGCTGTGGGCACACACTGCTGGGTCACTACTGGCTAATTCACTACCTTTTCTCCGTGTGACTCAATAAATTTCTCAGTACATAACAGATGACACATTAAGTATCTTTTGTATTTTTATGAGTCTATTTTATAGCCAAGCAAAGGCTCGTAAAAATTTTAGAAGTTAGTTTGCTTTGGAAGTTCTGCAAATTTTTATCTGATTGCTCCAATAGCATTGTTCTGGTTTTGGCTGAGATAGAGTTAAATTTCTTCCTAATAGCTGGTACAGGGCTTTGTTTTGGCTTTAGTCTGAGAACAGTGCTGATAACACACCAGTGTTTTAGTTGTTGCTAAGTAACATTTACCCTGATCAAGGACTTTTCTCTCATATTCTGCCAGTGAGGAGAGGCACAAGAAGCCAAGAGAGAGTACAGTCAGGACACCTAACCCAAACTAGCCAAAGGGGTATTCCATATGACAGCATGTCATTTCCAGTACATGAACTGTGGAGAGTTACCCAGAAGGAACTGATCACTGGTTGAGTCAGGCTGAGTATCAGTCAGTGGGTGGTGAGCAATTGTATTGTGGATCACTTATGTTTATTGTTTTGTTTTTCTTTTGCCTTTAAGTTTTATATTCTCTCTCCTTGTTATTTCCTTTATTATTATTATTTTTAGTAGTAATAGTAGTAGTACAATGTACTTCAGTCATTAAACTTCTTATCTCAACCCATGGGATTTATTGTTTTTCAGTTCTTCTCCCCATCACGCCCAAGGAGCAGGGAAGGGGTGAGAGGGTTAAGCAAGAAGCTGTGTGGCACTAAGTTATCAGCTGGGTTTAAACCATGGCAAGCATGTACTAAATATTTATAGAACTGGTGAAATTAATCAATTAATACATGATATAAGTACATTCACTGTAAAGTTACACTTTATATACAAAATTTATGGTAGATTCATGCCAATCTAGTACATATCATAATATTACTGTGGCACTAATCTTTCTTTTAGTCTTCTGTCTCATCGCTCGAATTATATCAGAGAAACCTCTCTAAACATTTACAATTGTGGTTCAATGCTTGATCCAAATGTGTACAGTATGTTGTGATATAAGAGTAATAGACTTAATCTGATATTAGATCTGATAGTCAGCAGTACACATATTTGTACAAAAACCAGTGAAACTTCCTGAGAAAGCAGTGAAACTTCCTGAGGTTGAGGGCTGTCCATTGCCTCTCTGATGATCAGGGAGAGTTGATGGCAGTGATTAAGTCAACTATTATCCCTTGCTTTTCTGTTTCTCACAAAGAGCTAAGTTTCTGGCCTAGTAGCAGGCCAAATGTCTCTCTCCTTTTATAGTGACTCTTGAGATTTTTCTCCATGAGATTGAAGGCTGGAGAGGCAGCAGCTGCTGTTACTTCCAGCAAAAAATGAGACCCTAGAGTAAAATTAAAGCAAGTGCTAATTAGTGAAGCCTAAAATGCTTAACTCATGACTTCTTGCATCCAGCAAACTCTTTCTGAGACTCTCTGGATTGATGGTAGGCTATTCCAGGAACCTGGCATCTACCCCAGTTTTGTAGCTGTCTTCCAGGGTTCCTTGGTGTCTCCATTTACCCTACATAGTTGCATTGGGAAGATGGAAGGCCCATGTCATGGTACAAACTCTCCAGGAAATCTGCTACAGAGCCAAAGAAGCGCCTTTATTCCAGGATCTGGAGATTAACACAGGTGACTGTAGAACAGGGAGAGAACTCCCCAGCTCTTACTTGTGTTTAAACAAGGAGAATGGAAGACTCAAAATTCCCAAGTGCAGTCTAGCTTCTCAAAGCAACCAGTCATATTTTCGTAAATTTTAAGTATAGAAAAAGTTTAAAAGTTTTTTTTTTTTTTAAAAAAAACAAAACACCATGAACAAGCTAATAGTGCTGAAAACAATTTTAGAGAAGGCAAAACCTGCCTGTGAGACTATTTCTTTTTTTTTCCATGAATACATGTGGCTAAGAATATATGTAGCAAGAATATATGTAGCTTATGGTGTCAGGAGAAAATAAGAATGCTGAAGTAAGGCAAGTGGCTGATTGCATGTATGACAGCTGAAGGTATCAGCGATAGGCCCTTGAGTCTCTGCCATGTGACATTGTTAGATCCCATGTTTTCATCACCAGTTTCATGATATTCATTATATACTTGAAGCCAAATCCCATTTAAGCATGTTATCATGAGCCAATGTGAGCATTCTTTTTTTTTAAAGCACATTTGTCAGTGTGACACAAATGCATGTCAGGCATCAAGAAAATGTCTTTCTCCCTCCAAAACAGTGTAACACCTATTATATACTACATATTAATTTAATTGCTTGCTATTGCAGTGATAACTGGTTTGCAAATGAGTATGATCTTTATGGAGAGGCTGGTACATTACTTGTAAACTCCCAGCAGCCCTATGTCTGTAACTTCTGACAAAGAGCTCATATTTGTGATATACTGAGCATCAGGAGACATTCACACTCTTTTACATATTTTTTAAGACAAGAAGGAATGTTTCGGTGCTCTGTAATGGCTGCATCATAAGACAATATAGCCATGTTTTACCAACCACCTTATAGCCATCCATGACTGGAGTGCAGCTATTGATGGCTACAAGCTGTTCAGAAGCAACAGGTGAAGAAGGAGAGGCATAAGGGTTGCCCTCTACTTCAGAAACTGGATAGCGTGTGAAGAGCTGTCTTTGAAGAATAGCCACAAGCATGTTGAAAGCTTATGATTAAGAGTCAGAGACCAAAGCAGCAAAGGGAACCTTTTGGTTGTGGCTACTACAGGCTGCCTGATCAAGGGGAGTCGAGCCTATAGACAAAGCCTGCTTACTCCATCTACAGGAGGCATTCTGCTCACAGGCTCTTGTCCTAATGGGGGACTTCATGCACAACAACATCTGCTGGAAAAGCAGAACGGCAAGTTATAGGAAATCCAGGAAACTCCTGGAATGCATTGAGGATAACTTCTTTAAGGCAGGTAATAGACAGCCCTAACAGAGGGGATGCGATACTGGGCTTGATGGTCATCAGTGTTAACTTCAGACCTAACTTGTGATGTCAAGACTAGAGGCCGCCTGAGCTGTAGTGATCATGCACTGGTGGAGTTTGCAGTCCTAAGGGATATGAGTTAGGTGAAGAGTAAGGTTAGGAAACCTTAGTGTTTAGGAAAGCAAAATTCCAGCTCTTCAAGTTAATCAGTACGATCCCCTGGGATACTGGCTTCAGTGACAAGGGAACAGAACAGAGCTGGCAGATCTTTAAGGATGCTTTCCATACAGCGCAAGAGATGTCAATCCCTACATATAAGAAATCAGGTAGGGAAGGGAAGACCCTGGCATGGCTGAGTTGAGACCTGCTGGTCGAACTAAAGGGCAAGAAAGAAATGCACAGGCAGTGGAAGCAGGGACAGGTATCCTGGGAAGAGCATAAGAATGCTACCTGGTTTTCTAGGGATAGGCTCAGGAAGCCCAAAGCACAGATGGAGTTGAACTCACCAGGGGTTGCAGAGAATAACAAGAAGGTTTTCTATGGGTATCTCCCTAAATTGGAGATATATGGATTTGGTGGGTGGACCATCTGGTGTATGAGGAGTTGGTTTGATGGTTGCATCCAGAGGGTAGTGGTCAACAGCTAAATGTCCAGTTGGAGACTGGTGACAGGTGATGTCTCTCAGGGATCTGTGTTGGGACTGGTACTGTTTAGAGATAATCAATAATGAGGTTAGTAGAAGTCAGCAAAAATTTACTTGTAACAGACTCAATACCCAGGAAGAAAATATGAAGTCCTCAACTAATTAGAATTGTCTTGCCTATTGTATTTACCTTTAGCACAACCTGGAAAAAGAGGCAGCCTGGAAACACAAAACATTACAATGAGAAACGCCCCTCCCTTTTCTTACTTCTTCTGCATAATGGATGGAAAACCAGAAACATATCCCTTGTTCCCACTGAACTAAGAAGGGAGTGGAAGTAAGGCATTCGTGTAGCTTTGACTGCTGCTTTCTGATAGTGCAAAAGGACAGTCAGGAAAATGCCTTCTGTATCTGTTCCTGTTAGAAGGGTGTTGCTGAGTTCTGCCTCGCTGGATCCCTGGCAATGAAGAGCAGGTCTGTCTCCTCAAAAGGTGATCAATTTTGTGTAATGGGCATGCTATAGCACAGATAATAAAATTTCAATCCTTTCTCATGGTTGGGTATTGTATATGCCTGTCGAAACAGAATATGCTGGGATTACATCTCTTACTTTCAGATAACCCCTCAGCAAGACAAACAAATACGTGGTAAGATTAATATGAGAGAAAATAGAAATACAAATTGAGACATTAAATTTAAATTAATTTTTAAATACACATTTTTCTATTCTCCCATATGATGTGGATTTTCAATTGATTTTTTAAGAAATGCTGCAGTTTTGTATATCTAAATACAGAGATTATTTCTATGGAATGGAAATTAAGTTATGATTGATGTTTGGGTTGGCCATGCATATCATAAAGTAATTTCTTTTTCCCCCCAATTTTTTCATAATGTGGCTTCTGACAGTTTCACTATCTGTTAAAGCTCATGAATGCCTGGCTTTTCCACAAAACCTTTCATAAAACATAGGGAGGCATGTAGATTGAACAAAATGTTCATTCTATTCTGGGGCAAATTGGAAATTGGCCAAATCAGAAAGCTTGTGCAGAAGACTCTGAGGCTCCTTTCTAGCTCCTTCTAGCTGAATTCCTTTCCCAGGGAAACCAAGGCAGTATGGGGAGGGCTTGTGTGTGACTTTATTATGCCCTGGGGGGCAGGAGCATCTAGAAACTCAGAAGTTCTTTCAGCTCCAGTAGTTGCGATGTAACTTTCCTCAGACTATTTGTTTCACATTGTCTGTTACTTTTGCTGATACTTGCATTGGTGTCTTTTGGTGAGCTCCGATGAGCAAGGTTAGCTGCACCTGTCTCCTCCTCTTGGTCACCCCTAAATGCATCAGTTCCAGGGGTGATCTTGTTAATGTCCATTTTTTTCACTCTGGCAGCCTGATTTGACATCTGTGTCTCTTCCCTTTGGAAAACCACCACCAGTGACCAAGAGCCTCATTAAGACAAATCTGATGATCAGGAAATGAAATGAATTGCAGTTTACAGTATTAAGGTCCTTCATCAGTACCTTCCTATTTTCATTCTTAGCAACAAAGGTTAGTAGAAAACCACATCAGAGCTCTTCCATGCTTGACATGAACCTGCTATGCAATGAAAAGATGAACAAGTTTCATCATTTGGGTCCCTACACTCCAGGTATTCCATACACTGTCCAGGATGTATTAAAGCCATCTAAATTCCTAATTGAAACTTTTGCTTGACAAGAACAGAAGAAAATCGTGTGTTTAAAGACTGATATAAAAGTTAACCCTTGATTTGTCGATTAACATCTTGGAAAAGAAGATCCGTCCTCTTCTCACCATCTTCTGCTCCATTTTTTTCCTCAGCAAAGACACAAGCAATATGAGTATAACAACAATAAACCTACCAAAAAAATCTCTGTTGTTCTGTCTCTCACAGGCATCCGTCCTCCTGCACGCACCCACACACTTGCAGATACACCTAGAAGAATGAGAAAATATGAGAAAACAGATATGCGATAGTTTTCAATTTTTCATTACTGACATGTGCTCAGCTACTAAGGCAACACGCAATATGCAAGAAATCACAGAGAATTAAAGAAGATGAAGCAAGAAGAGCAAATCCTATTGTGAATCATCTGAAATGGACAAATTGACTATACTTTAGCTTTTCTTAATGGAATACATGTCCAGTGTTTATTCATGGCCTTGAGGCACCCTGATGCTTCTATGCCTGTAAGCCTTCCCTTTATGCATATTAACAGATTTGACATTCGAATGCACATTTCCTATAATTGTGCTTTAAAAAAAAATGTTAAAATTATAGTCATCATGGAGTGCAATGGTATAGTCTATGTATCATGCCATTTGAATTGATGAAGGCTTTATTTGGAAAGAGATTATTCCTCTGAAATATAAACTTTTCTTTTCGAGGAATATATGTTTAATTTTTTGAAAGATTTTATAAATAGTTGGTCCACAACAGAAAGAAGTATCCACCTTATAAGACCCTGAGGCACCTCAATCCTGAATGTGTGGTGTTTAATTTCAAATTTGTCTTAAAACAACAATGAAGAGATTCTCAATATAGTTTTTCATTTTGCCTATAAGTGGCCTGACAACACACTGACTCTTTCACAGTTTCTTGAATAGCTTCTGAATCTCTTAATTTTTTCACTGCAGAAAGTGAAGTCAATATGCATAGCATTTCAAAATACAGGACATAAGGAAAAAAAAGCAGTTGTTTTTCACTTACAGTATTCCCTATGCATTTTTCTGAAAGGGAGGAAAAAACCACCTCCTTTAGTTAGAAAAAAAAAAATAATAAAAAAATTGTAACCGTTTAGAACAGTCTGTGTTGTCCACATCTTAATTCTGGAAGGGCAGTTGTTCGTTTCAAGTTGAAAGGAAGAAAAAGTAGCAAGAGGTGCCTGTTTGTACCTTGCAGGTATTTTATTCCTGTATTGACTGACTTCAAACAAAGCTACTAGACCAAATGAGCATGGTGAATTTTGTCTGCAAGTGATGACTTTGAAGAGAAGGGAACTTTGAGGTCTGAATGGTGTATTTGTTCACAGCAGTTGTCTGGAAATCAGCATTTCAATAAGACAACATTTTTTGCCTCTGGCAGACAGAGAAAGCAAACAAAAAATCTTGGATAAATATCTCTTATGATTAAAAGAAAATTGAGTATCTAAGTGTTTCATAACATGGTATTTTCTTTCTTTCTTTTTGTCCCCAGCACCTTTCCCCTAAGTCCGTATTTGAAATCTTTGAAGCTTTTCTTGTCTAACTGATAGAAGATTGCAGAGAGGAAGAGCAAACCTCAAAGTTGTTTGGAAGTTTTATACTGCAGGTTTCTATTGATTTGCTGCAAAATACAGCAGCATTACTTAAGTCAACGCTTACCAGAACTGGCTGCCAAAAATCTTGGTCTGTGGTACTATAAGATTTCAGAAGTCGAGCAGGCTGAGACTGATCACAACCTATATGGGAGTTTCAGCAGGAAAACAGATTTTCCCATTATTTCAGAATAACAGTTCCACTTTTATTTTTAATCATATTCACTGTGATTCGTTACAGCCACCAAAGGGTTTCTTCCCATTAATATCTTACAAAACTGCATGTACCAAAGCAAAACACATTAATGGCCAGTGGATGGTCATATTCTTTAATCTTTAGATGGAGTAATGTCACAATGGTCCCCCTGAAGTAGGGCAGGTTCTAACTTGATAGAAGGAAAAGAAAAATCACCGAGGACAGCTAAATATTGGAGCAGGTTGTCTAAGGACGTTGTAAATTTTCTGTCCTTGCAAGTTTTCAAGACGCAAGTAGATAAAAACCTGAGACAGCTGGTCTGGATTCAGTATCAAAACTACTTTGAGCAGGAAGATGAACTAGAGACATCTTAAAGTCCCTTCCAACCTGACTGTCTCTATCATAATGTCTTTTTCACATTCAAAACAAGATTTATGTTAAAATATTCAGACTTCCTGAAAGAGCAATATGTTCATATTCAGAGATAAAAATCTGTATTTATGAAAAGCATCTTTCCTTGACAACTTAAGAGAATCAGTTCTCAGTGTTGGCTTTCTTAAGGAACATCCAGAGTTCAAACTTGTTGTGGTTTCCTATTTGTAGTTTATTTTTCTGAATCACTGAAAATCACTAAATCAGTTGTCCTATCAAAAATACTGTTTTGTTGTTTTCTTTTTTCTGTATTTTCCTATTGCGCATGGTTGTTACCACTAGCAATCACTGGTGTACTATTTGCAAATAAAGTCAACTTTCGTTGTTGAAGATTCGAGGATTCTTCCAAAGACTAATACAGTTAGGCAATATGTTCAAAAGTCAAGCAGGACATAGAATTAATCATTTTACTTCCCTAGAGCTCTCCCCACTCTTTGCAGATTCTAGGAATTGATTTTCAGGTCCCTGGCGTACTGCTGTGATAGCTCATTCTTTCACCTGTTGACTATTGGCGTTCACACCACAGCAGTGTACAAGGACTCTTGACTCCAGCATCTCCTTCCACTCTGCTCAAATCAGACTGTACTTTCGTCTTGTCATAAGTCAGACACATGAGATCTGTTTCCCCTCTTCTCTGCCACCTAGTCAGTCCCCAGAATGGACTCCTACCTTTTACAACTTCCTTCAGAAACCTCCTAGGTGTCTCTTCTACAATTCTTTCCTTTTCTCCCTATTGCCGCTCCTTTCCTTCTAGTATTTCTTCTTGTGATGCAGATGTTGACAGAGGAGGAAAATGGATAGTCATGACCCTGTGTGAAAATACAGATCAGAAAAACCAATAATATGACGTAAAACACACAGAGGAATAGAAAGCCCCAAAACTACGACTGAATTTCAGGATAAGATAGTGACATGAAGCTTGGAATTAGGAAGTAGAAAGAATATAGAAAGCTCATATAGAAACTAGACCAAGAATGAAAAATAAACAGAAGAAGAAAATGTGTAATTATTTTACTGTTCAGGACTCAAGCATGAAAAGGCATGAATCACTGCCATATGTATACCTATCACACAATTTATAAATTTTCTATTTGTTCTGTTTCATAAGCATCAGTTTAAATAGTTCACTGATCTGAAATTTTTGTCATTTACTCAAACTGACCAGCTTTTGCAGTTCCCAAAAAACCCTCATTATTTACTTTTCCAGTAATTATCATATACTTCTGATTTTGTTTTTATTTTTATTTTTTATTTTCATTAGAGCTTGAAGCAGAAGTGCTGAAAATATTCTCATATTATTTTTCTGATAAAGAAAGGCAGGACATAGCACAAATTTCTCACTGAAGGTTTTACCTTTGCAGAATTTCTGAACAACCATACTAACTGACTGTGAAACTGAAATACTGTTCAGACAGATGTGCATACTTCTCTGTGGTGGTCAGAACAAAAATTTTTGAAGTTCTGGAAAGAGCTCATCGTGCAAATAATACTGTGCATGGCTGACTACAGCTCCAAATCTGCTTCACCCTTTTCATCTTAACTTCAGTTTAAAACCATTACCCATCCCAGGCTTAAAACATTTTGTAAACTATAGAAGAGCTAATACCTGTAATAGTCAGAAATTGGTAAGGGCTGTTAGAGAAACAAGGTTTTAGAAACCTCTCAAGGAGATTTCTGAACATCCTTCTCACTTCTCAACTTAGGTGTATAAATTACTACTTTTCCAACAATGTTAAGTCCTTGAGAAACTGAAGAGGCCTTTGTTAACTCACCTGAAGTGCTTATATACTCCATTAAAGTGTCAGTATTCTCAGAGTCTTTTTATTAAGCAATTTTGTCTATAGAAAGTGACTTACTTTTCCAGCCTTGGAGGATTTTAAGGCATTCAATATCTAACTTACAGAAATTTTGCACCTAGCAAGAATTATCTTATACTATACCAGTACTAGTATGGACCTAGTATATACCACAATCACATTTATAGAATACTGACATATGTAATGAATATTGCTGATCTATCTTAATCAAGAGAAAAACAACAGAAGTTGTTTTTCACAATTTCTAATCTTTAATTCTTAATGAATAAGTCCATTTAAAGAGAGTTTTGTTTTGTTTAAATGTAAAGCACTGAACAGTTGGAGCAACACCAGAGTTTGGTGTCACTTTGAGGATGCTTTTTTCCACTTTCTTAAATGTTGCCTGTCCTGTTCTGCACCTTTGTGAATGGCATGAGATCTTATAAATTAAAAGTACTTATAAAATCTTATAAATTAAAATCTACTAAAAAAGACAGCACAGTTCTAACAAAACACATATGAACAAATTGAGGTTTTGTAGGTGACGTTACCAACATATTTAGTTTTGGTAAAGATAACTTTGATTTCCTACATTTTATTTTTAAATATTGTTCTCATGAAAACAAAACCTGAGCATTAACATCATATACATTTAGCCTTATCTCAGGTTTAACATACTCAGAGCTTGTACAAAAGAAAATAAATCTCTGATGTCTTTGCTGCATTTGTAAGGTGTCAGTGGGTTCATCTGGACAACTGTGTTACACTCTGATAGCATGAAACACCTACGTGTGGCTGTACATCTGGCTAGTTCGATGACAGAAAGACTTAAGGTTATTATGTTGGAGGGGGTGCATGGTATGTTGCAAACCAACCCAAACCTCACATGCCATGATGAGCAAAATTCACATGCTATGATGGCATAGAGATGATTCTTAAGAAGTTTAGTGCTGTGAATATCTTCATGGCTCTATGGCATAGGAGATCTGCTAAAAATCTTTGAATGCCAGACTAGCTGGTACATGAGTGCATGTAGGGTTATCTCCAAAACCTGAGTGCCTTTCCTCTTTATGCACGCAAATAAGGAAGAGCTGTGTGTGGATGTGGGGGTCAAAGATAACCTTAGCTGAACCTACCATGAGGTGACACAGATAAAACCTTATGTAAAGTGAGCAAGACAAATAGTGGAATCACAATTCTAGAGTTTTAGAGAGCACACTTCAGCTTATTTGGAGACCTGCCTATTGCAGTCTCATGAAAGTCTTCTCTGGAGGACAAAGAGGCTGAGGAGAGCTCATTTACAGTCAAGAACAGCCTCTTCAGGTATGACTGATCAACAAAACCCTGCAAGTGGAAGAAGAGTTAGAGGGGACAGGCAGGAGTGATGAGCTCAGGGAAGGATGTAAGGAATGAACACCAGTTATCATCAAGACATCTCAATTTACCTGGGAGAAGTATAGGGACATTGCTGAAACATACAGAAATAGGAAAGCCAAAGAGCAGCTAGTTGAAAATAACAAGCGATGAAATAGCAGCAGGACATGTTGCTATGAGTACATTGGCAGCAAAGGGAAGGCTAGGGCAAATACAGGTCTGCTATGCAATAGGGCAGCATTCCTAGTGACAAAAGACATTGAAAAACTTGAAGTATTCAATGCCTTTTTTCTCACTTTTTTGCTGGTAAGGACTGTTCAGACATCCCCAAAAATGTTGGTGGAGTCTGTGGAATAAACTGTGAAAAACAGAATCAGAAAGCACTTAACACCAATTAAATAGTCACAAATCATTGGAACCATGTGGAGTGTGTCCAAAGGCCAATGTCATTGGAAAGACACTTTCTAAAACCTTTGAGAGTATTACAGTGATTGAGGCAGTTTAGTGATATATGTAAAAACACATCACGCTTTTCTTCAGGGAGGATCCAGGTAAGTAGAGGCCACCCAACATAACTTCAGTCCTTTGGAAGGTTGTGAAGCAAATCCTCCTGGAAGGCTTCTCCAAGCTGAGGAGGGACAAAAAAGTTGATTGGCAGTATCTAGCATGGATTTATCATGGGCATATTGTGCCTGACCGAACTGATTGCCTTTTGTGATGATTGGCTTTGCGGATAAAGGGAAAAAAGTGGATGCTTTATGGACCTTTGACATACTCTCCCATAGTAGTTTTGCAGCAGAGTTACTGAGATGTGGAGTGGATAAATGGACTGTAAATTGTGTGAGAAACAGTCTGTCCTGCATCAAAAGATCCATTGTACAAAATTTACCTAAGGACAATTACTAGCAGTGTCCCTGAAGGGTTAATACCATTATTGATGTGACAGCATGAGCTCTCAGCAAGCTTGAGGATGATACCAAATTTAAGGTAGTACAATGAAAGCCAAGGCTGCCACACAACAAGGCATTATACAAGTGGGAGAAATGAGATGACAGGAACCTTAAATGAAGTTTAATAAAGGGAAATGCAGATGTCTATCTGGGATGGAATAATCTCATGTAACAGGGTTCCTGGCTGGGGACTGACTGTCTAGAAAGCAGCTCTGCAAAAAAGGATCTGGGTGTCCTTGGTTACTTCCAATAGTTGAGGAAGCATCAGTAAAAGGCATTATGTGTCAATGGGAACACAGAAATGAAATAATTGATAAAAAATATTTCAGGGTGGGAAAAAAGCCATACATCTCAGAATTTGTTCAAGAAAGCATTTATTGGCAAAATAAAATCAAGCAAAGTTGTTTCAAGGGCTTGCATATGAACAAAATATTGGACAAACAATGCCAGTGAAATGAAAAGGGGTAAGAAATGCAATAATTTTTTTTTTGAAAGTGAAAAAGGTAAGTGTAATCTTGGCATCTACATTTAAGTTCATTTGCAAAACAGATACTTCCATGAATACTGTGTGACAGTATTTAAAAGAGGATTTTAAAACTAGAAATTGGGGTTTTGGTGTTTTTTTTTGGCTAGGTTGAATAATGTGTATCAAAAGTTTACATCAACTATTCTTTTTATGAACTGTATTGAAATTAGACTATCTATTCAACAAATTGATTCAGCTATTCAGTCTTCATCAGTTGTGTTATCTTCCACCTCATTAACCAAACAAGAGTAAAGAAAGGAATTGAGAAACAAAATATCCAAAATGTATTTTGCTATTCTTATAGCAAAATACAGTCTTCAATTCTTTCTTCACAATTTCAATAATGGTAATATTAAAGCAGAAATTGCAAAAATTACCTGATGTTTAGCAAATACAATAGCGAATTTCAAGATTCACGGACATCTTTGGTTCAATTTAAAGAGGCTTTTACACAATACACTTTTTCTTCTTTATTGAGAGGAACATTCTATAATGGTGTACAACTCAGATAATTGTTGACAATGTAAAAATTTTCCGATTTTGAGGAAAAAAAGGTCAACAAGGCAAACTTACAAAAACTTATACCACTGAGAGAATATGGTGGAAACATCCCCAGTTCTGTCACTTGAGAATGTAGTCTTTCCTTCAAGATCCTATTATTGTACTAAATATAAAAACTACAGAAACACCTGGTTTTCCCTCTCTCTCATTTTCCATGGGTCCTATGTCATTAATTTACTGCCATCTCTCCCTCTTTGTTTATTTGGTTTTTTTGCATCTGCTTCCTCTTTGTTTTCTCAGTTACTCTGCAGTCGTTTTGATATTACCAGGTATTACCTTCATGCTGCTGTGTGGATGTTTCTGGCTAAGCCACCATCATCCTGTTTCCCTTTGGACTCCATGCCTGTCACAGGTAAAACATCTTGTCCACAAAATCAAAATCAGCACAGCAAACATCTGGGAACACGAATCAGTCTCTATAGTAATTGCCACCTGTTAGCACACAGGAAGCACTGTCTGCCTTCCCATTATTGATATGGTGCTTTTCTGTGATGAGGTAGACGTCAGAGAATTGATGATGTTGATGTATGCATCAAATATAGGCTTACAGCCCTCTACAGATGCTACTTTTCTTCCCTAGCATGAAATTCTTGTATACCTTGAATGGGTTTTGCTCTAGGGTGTAGTTATTTTTTACTCCATGGTTTTTGGGGGTTTTGTTTGTGTGGTTTCTGGTTTAGGT
>JAOEHY010009832.1:0-13599 GCA_025447955.1 Psilopsiagon aurifrons
CCTCATGGCCCTCCTCTGGATTTGTTCCAACAGTTCCATGGCCTTTTTATGTTGAGGACATCAGAACTGCACACAGTGCTACAAGTGAGGTCTCATGAGAGCAGAGCAGAGGGGCAGAATCACCTCCCTCTACCTGCTGGTCACACTCCTTTTGATGCAGCCTAGGATGTGGTTGGCTTTCTGGGCTGCGAGAGCACACTGCAGCCAGCTCATGTTCATTTTCTCATCAACCAACACCCCCAAGTCCTTCTGCTCAGGGCTGCTCTCAATCTCTTCTCTGCCCAACCTGGAGCTGTGCCTGGGATTGCTCTCACCCAGGTGTAGGACTTCGCACTTGTCATGGTTAAGCTTCATCAGGTTTGCATCAGCCCACCTCACAAGCATGTTAAGGTCCTTCTGAATGGCATTCCCTCCCTCCAGCATATCGACCGAATCACCCAGCTTGGTATCATAGGCAAACTTGCTGAGGGCGCACTCAATCCCACTGTCCATGTCAGCAGTAACGATGTTGAATAAGACTGGTCTCAACGCTGATCCCTGAGGGACACCACTCGTTCCTGGTTTCCAGCTGAACATTGAGCCATTGAGCGCAATTCTTTGTGTGCGTGTATTTCTTATGATAAGAAAGCATAGTTACTTAGAAAGGGGACAAAAGCAAACTTGGGTTAACCAAGGACAAATCCTGATTTTAATGACTCTGAATGCTCTGCAGGTAGTTCGTCCCTGCTGCACCCTTGAATGAATCAGATCTAAATTGCTCTTCTTTTCCCACACCTGCATGTCAAAGCCTGATTCTTCAACTGCAGCCACTGCTGTGTGATTCTCCCCCGTGGTACCCTCCAAGCTGTGCCTCTCTATTGTTTTTGAAGAACCTTGTTTACTTTCCAAAATCCTGTCTTTGATCAGATGCTCCTGGTACCTCATCTCTCAGGACCACGCTGACAAAGAATTTTTACATATTATTGGTGCTGTTATTTAAGTGATACACAAATAATATGATGTGCATTTCCTTCTGTCTCCCTATATTTGAACACATACACAATATTCTCAAAATTTGAATTTGGAGAAAACATTTCTTAAAAATCTGAATATTCTGCATTTTTCCAGATGATTTTGTATATATATGTCCAACATTTTATATTTCTAAGCTTTACAAAACACTTCTAACTCTTAAAAAATTAGCTTTCTCTTTATAAAACAATTGTACTGACATTCCATTTTTCACTAGTTTGTTTCAGAATTATTGTAGCAAATGAAATACATGCAAGTGCCATGAATTGAAGAAAATGCATCTAAGTGTGCAAAATCACGTTATTTTTAAGCACGTTTATCTATGTATGTGTTTTGTTATTAAAAGATCTTTTCAAAGGATATTTACTTCTTTTATAAGAACGCATAAAGTCACTTTCTGTGTGCAGATAAAATTATTTATGTTTCAATTCTCAGTCTGAGAGAACTAAATACAGTTTCAAGAATTCAGTAACAATTGCATATATTCTAATTTTGCTCCTTAATGCTCTTCTTTTTAAATTAAGCTATTTTTTAATAAATCTTGCAGCTGAGGGCAAGCCAAGTAGTAGAAAGCTAAAGCTGTGCCAATTCTTAAAAGAGGGAAAGGAGGAAGACACAAGGAATTACAAACTCATCAGTCTCAAATTTAGCCTAGGCAAAACAATAAAACAGCTGGTATGAGGCTTGGCTAATAAGAAAATAAAGTTGTTATAACTAATGGCAAGGAATATGGAATTATGGAAAATAGATTTCCTCTAACTAACTTGACACCAGTTTAGATTAAAGTGCTATTCAGGTTGATGAAAATAATAGTCTCCATGTAATAAACTGTATACAATTTTTCCTTTAAATTCTATTTGATAGTGCAGAACCACTTATTGAAATACAGTGAGTAGCTCTCAGTAAACAGATGGGGTATTTTCTGGCTATAAGTATCACAAGGCAGTCCAAAATGGTTATGCAGGGCTTGGTTCTTACCCCTTTTGTAGCCAAATTTTTTAGCCGCATTGTAGATAAACAAAAAGAAAAAAACCCTATAAAATTATTACTAATCCACATGGAAGAAACAGATCGAAGAAACTATAAATAATGAATCAGATGGAGAGCTCTGTGGTTCTTTTCGTAAGTAGCGCATAAGTAGAGGCTTTTTATAAGGAGATGGAAAGCCCTGAATGCAGGAACAAAGAGTGAAAGCTGCACTTCTCTGAGGGGGCACTACCTCTGAAGAAGTGACTCCAAGAGACCCATTAAGATGCATTTTGCTTCTCTACATGTCCAAGCATCCCCTCTAGCTCCTCTTGTAGATTTCTGATAGCTTTCCTTAACTAGAGCCTGAGCAGAAACAGCATTTACTCTGGAGACTTAAGTGGCAGCAGTGTCCATTTTATTGAAGCAGGCATGGCTATAACATGATTCAGTGGCTGAAAATGGAAACTGAACCACAGAAAACAGGAATTGCTCTCTCATTTTTAAACCATAGTGTAACTAATACTTGCAACAACACTTCGGTGCTTGTGATGGGTTCTCTGACAAGCTTGAATTAAGACTGCTCATAATTTAAACATTGAATTCAGCGGAAGAATTCCTAGAGGCCTATGCTGTATAGGAGGTCAGACTACCTTGTCGCAGTGGTACTTCCTCACCTTATAAATATCAATGGTAATACCCTCAATATATTTCTAAAAGCCCAGTATATGGAAAATGTGATTATGTAGGATTTTCAACTTCCTTTAAAAAAAATAATAAATTGTGTAAAAAGAGAACCTAACTTAAGAAAGCAGAAGTCAAATGGAGATAACTTCATACTTCTTATATTTTAAGAACTCTTATAACTTCTGAGCCAGTCTTAAATTCTTTTTCTATGCATTTTTTGACAAGCTACAGATGCTCCAGTTTTCTACTTTATCCATAGTAGTCCTCCCAGGCAGCAGTCTTGATGTGTTTCAGCAAAGAATGTGTCAGATTTATCTACGGGAAGCAAAAACTCTGATTTTCAGTGTAATAATCTGTTTTCTCAGTTCATATTACAGAGGAAATGTATGAAATTAACAGGTCTTGTTCTGCCTTGCTTGATGGTGTCAGGCTATTCTTTCCTCCCATTTTCCTATTACATTCAGTAGGACTTTGCTGCATGGTTATTGCACTCAGAGTTATTCTTGGATTCACTTAGGAAAAGATGGAGGACTTCTGGGCTGAGTAAGCGAGTGACTACTGACCTTTCGGCAGCATAAATGCCCTTCATGGCTTTAGTTTTAGTCTTCTAAGTATTATACTCTTGAAACAATACAAACGAATCCTATAATTAATTATATTGTAACTATAGAACAAAACTTTTAAAGCAGAAGTAAAATCTGCTGTAAGCAGACCACCCACTTACAGATGAATCTTAGCTATAAAATCACCAAATCTGGATGTCGCTCTTATTTTTTTCCACTCTTTGATATGTGACATTTCTGAGGTTCTTGTGTGCTGTGGAAGCTGGAACATTTCTTCTCCTGAAAAAATTGTGACTGTTCTTTTAAAGCTCGTGAACGGCCTTTCACTGGGACAGCTCTGTGCAGCTCTGTGTGTTACTGCTTCTCACTTTAACATTTAGCATTCCAAATAAATTTGTCAGAGAGGGGCAGATCAAAATCAGCCCTGGTGTTTCTTCTGCCTTTTTTTCAGCTTTCTTTTCCCCCTCAAAATGTAACTGGTAGATAACTAATAGAAGAACATAGCCTTTGTGATATATGTGTAAGGCCATTAATTTGAGTCCCAGAGATGGATGGCTTTCCAATCCACTCTTCTTTGTTGCACTGCATCTGTGATTACCCTGGAGAATAAAAAGAATGAAAAAGTAGCTCCCACACCTCTATTCTTTATTACTCCAGGCGTAGAGTATCATTATCAGTCTTGGAGTTGATATAAGAAGAACCCTCAGGTTGGTTGAAGTACAAGCAATGAAATAGCAGCTAAGATTCCTTTTGGGCCCTCCGTCCCCACATGGTATCACCTGTATGGTTTATTTCCAATCACTTTTAGCTATGGAGCCATCAACCAGGATTCAACAGCCTGGAGTATATAAAAATAAATTCTTAATAATAGTTGAGCCTGTGCTTTCTCTAATAAAACTTAAAATTTGTTTTCTGGTTAATACTAATTCAGCCTACTCTGTAGGCTGTACTCATAAACAAGCTTATTATTTCCACCTTCCTATTAAATTAATTAGTTAGGAAATTGCCAAACATTAACAACATGCCAGTAAACATTCAGTAGGTGAATAGATTCCTTCAATATGGTGGGTTTGCTTTGTCTCTTACTGCTAATTTAGCACTCAGCTTAGGTTGGATGATTTTTCTTATTTGTTGGGATAAATTAAGGACTTGATTGCATCACTCTACTCCTAATTAACTGAAGGGGCAGTAAATTCAAGAAAACCAACTGAAATTAATCTTTTTTTTAATTTGTAAAAGAAAAGAATTAAAAAGGAAAGTAGATAATACAAAGTGGGGAAAAAAAGTGGATATCTTGAGACTCAGCTACAGACTTGCCTGCTGAAAGACAGGGCCTGGATTTGCACTTATAATGGTGAAATCTGGAAAATTCTGCACTCTGGGATAGCCAGCATGAGTCAGTTCCTATAGAACAACAGCTTTTATCTGAAACTGCAAGTTGGTGAAGCACCATTTAAGGATATATGACATTTTCTCATCAAAGATCACCGCTGTTATAGTGCTTATGCAATAATATGCAATTAGGCAATAATATGCAAAATTATTCAATAATATTAAAGCTATATTGCTTTGATATTATTGATTGAAATTTAGTAAAGTGTGCAAAGTGACATTTAGTGTGCTTTATCTTATGTGCCCTATTACTAATGAAAAAGGGCAAGATGTAGCTTAAGCTTTAGAGATGTGGTCAGAAATAGGTGCCTTTGTTTACACGTATTTCATGGAAAGATACATTTTTGGATTGTTCAGACTATCTCAGATGCTTCTCTTATGATGACATGAATTGCAATTGAGGTATCATTTTTCACCTGATTATGAAGTGAATCCGAGGTGATTTGCTGGGATTTGAACCCTTTATCTTTAAATGCCTAAATTAAGTCAGATGAATTCTATAAAATGACTAAGTAAAATTAAAATTCCTTGAGTTTAATAAGTAAAAATGCTTAATAGATTTTTTTTTCTTGACAGCGATTTTGACAGAACTTACCAACTAATGTTTCTGTTGGGACAGTGTGACCAGGTGTATTATCAGCATTACTGTTAATATTTTGTTCCCATACTGCCTGATAGCCTGGACCTAGAAGGAATGGCATTAATATGAGTTTCCTGCTATGGAGCTTCCCACTGCTGCAGGTAGACCTGTAGAGGTGCGCTCATGGAGCCTTAAAGTGCTGATAAAATCATGGAGGAAGAACATCTTATCTTCTAGCTTGGCAAAGTGATATCCCACATGGGCAAATGCTGCATAATGTGCTTATGACAGAGAAAAAATTCAAAATGCAAATCCATCCCTCCCCTCTCTTAGGGTGTATAATTTCTGTCTACTTAAGTTATGAGACCAGAGTGAGTGACATTCTGCTTCTCACATAGTGATGTTTTGCAAAAATAAGCTCATTTTTCACCGATAATTTGTGATCCTGATTCATCATTAGCCAAATCTTAGCTTTCAGTGAGTACATATCACATTCAGTGGTCGGCAAGAGAAAGCCATTATTTCCTGAAAGTCAAGTTAACCATGGAGAGACTCTCACCTGCTTTCACATTGGGTTTTCTCAGTTGCATAAGCTTTCATGTGCATATTTTCTAATAACATCACAATTTAAGTTTCACCTTTTTAAGATGTGTTTCAGTGACTGATATTTAAAGGGCAATGAGTAAATGTGAGCTGTGGAGCATACAACTGGAATGTCGCATTAATTTGTTTCTAAGTTTCCTTGCATAACAGAACACATTACTCCTCTCTGTCCCTCCACCATACATGCCTTTTATTCTTCAACATTTTCAATGCAATGTCACTCCATGTTCTTGGCTGATTACACCCTTTTCACACCCCCAGCCTTCCTTTTTGCTGTCTGTCATATTCTGCACCTGTATCCGCAAATAAATGTAAGGAGAATGAGCTGTAACCTGTGGAATATTTTTTTGATAGATAGTTGAACTTGTCGGAAACATTCTCATAGCAAAATTACAGTTTTTGTCATGCCTTTCAGCCATCACGCTGAATGAGAGACATCTGTCAAGCTCTGCTGCTTTTTATTCAACAACTTATTTGTAAAAACTGTGTCTGACTGTTTTCCAATCCCTTGGCTAATATGGCCAGAATTCAGACGTAAGATTCTGTACTTGCAAAGGTATCTCAGATGAGAATTCTGTGGAGAAGAAATAGCAAAATGTAGGGTCTTTCTGGAGCTGCAAGATGATGACAGCAGGGAAAAAGAGCTTTGCTGGCTGGACATAGTACTGAGAGTAGGAACATAGCTGAGAATGAAGACATATACAGTTGTATGTCAGGGAAGCTACTTTTCAATCATTTCATAAACATGGGTTTTTTTTATCAATATCACAGTCTCTAGAATATGCATGCATGAGTCTACACTGAATAAAAACTATTTATGCAGTAACTGAAGTGGCAAATTCAGGTTCTATGTTGACTTTATTTCTGTTTATTCCCTTAGAAACACCCTGAATATTTTCCAGATGCTCAGGTAAACAGGCATCATATGGTAGTAGCGAAAAGAAAGAAAAGATGAAACAAAATCCTCAGTCAAATTAGGTACATTTAAAGCATTGAAAGCACAGAATGCAAAAGGTAAAAATAGAGCATGGGGCTAGATCTCATGATGCTTCCTCTATCCAGATATCCCATTTTCCAGTTTTCTCTGTTGCTTACTCAAAACAGGAAGGCTTCACAGCTGTCCTAAGTCTTGGATATTTAAAACATATTCACTTACTCTGCAAATCATTATGCTAATGGAGATGGTAAGAGCCTTCTCTAATAATTTTATTTCTTTTCTTCATACCCTTAAATAAGCTATCTATCAAAGCAGGAATAAGGGTATGTAGTGTGATTTCCCTGTCGCCAACCAATATTTTTGGAGCAATAGGAAACAGCAAAAAGGCGCTTCAAGTCCTGTGATTTTGGCACAGTATTTGGCAGGTAAACAAAAGGTTTGTAGGGGGATGTCCTAGGTTCAGAAGTAGCAGTCATTTTTCTCCTTAGTAGGTGGTGCAGCTCCGTGGTTTTGACTTTCAGCCTGGGAACAGCATTTGCAACACTGATGGTTTTAGTTGGTCCTCAGTAATGTTTAGTCTGACCCCTGAAACTGAGGTTCTGAGTTCTGAGCCTCATGCTCTGCCAGGGAGGACAGGAAGCTGGGAGGAAGCAGAGACAGAACACCTGACCCAAACTAACCGAAGAGGTATTCCATACCACAGCACATCATGCTCACTATATAAACTGGGGGCAGTTACCCAGAAGGGCTAGATCACTTCTAAGGTCGGGCTGGGTATCGATCGTCGAGTGGTGAGTGGTTTTATTCTCTTCCTTTGTTATTTCCCTTATCATTATTATTATTGGCGGTAGCAGCAGTGGTTTCTGTTATACCTCAGTTACTGGGGTGTTCTTATCTCAGCCCATGGGAGTTAGAATCTTTCGAATCCCCTCCCCATCCCTCTGGGAGCAGAAAGGAGGAAAGGTGGGGGGGAGTGAGAGAGCAGCTCTGTGGCTGACTGAGCTTAAACCACGACAGGGCGTTTGAGGCAAAATGGATGTTTTCCTTGGTTTTCAAAAGAACAACCCCCCTGATTTCTCAATTTGATCCAAAATGGTGTATTTGGTTTACTTTTAAAGCTACATAACTATTTTAACTGAACTCCTGTCAGAACAATCTATAAAAGCAAACTGGTAGTTTGAGACAAAATGTGGAAAAGTTTCTTTGTAAAAGATAACGGAATTAATACTGGAAATTTCTCACCGTCCCTGAATATCCACTGAATTCAGTTTTCTTTCCAGAGCTATAACCTTGAGAATTTCCTATTCATCACTGAAATATTACTATTGCCATCTTAACTAGCCAAGAAAGCATGAATCACTAATTATTAGGAAACTAGTAATTAAAACAGCTAAGGCTAAGGGATATCTAAGTCACAGCAGTCCAGATCTGAGCCTTTCCATTTCATGTGAACCATCATTAGCAGCCTCAGTCCTGAATTATTTCTTCCATCACTGGATGAAAACTGAAGTATTGCGGAAAAGCTTCATTGAAAGTGGTTATGCTGCAGTCATTTCTTGGAGGGAAAGAGGAGCCAGGATTTAGAGCCTGGCACCTTGCATGAGCATTATACACTGTGTTTGCTTTTGCATGTAAATTTTTTCTTCTACATCCTCCTGCATCTTTTATTTTCCCTTTTTAATGAACCTATCAATTAGGCAGATGAAGCAAAAGTAACATAATAGAAATACTGCAGATTTCACTATTTCTAATAGATTCTTTAGTAAGGGATCTACTTCCTTAGGGACTTGGTATAAACATTTCCTATTTTTCAGAAAAAGGAAAGTTTTTAATTGTTTCTTGCCTCCTGGTAGCCATATAATTTTTTCTATGAGCAAGAGCTGGAGCAGTAAATTCATTGTATCACAACTGGCAAAGGATAAATGTTTTAAGGTTCTGAACTACAGTGTTTCTGCTCTCGTGACAGACAGCTCCGTGGTAACTATGAGCAGCAGAGGATGAATACATGTTCTTTTCTGCAGTGTGTTCATAGAATTGCATGGAGATGAAACAGAACTGAGTAGCTCTGACGTAGTGGTCTACTGAATATTAAAACTTCTTTGAAAAAGCAGTGGGGAATTCTTGATCTAACTGAAGCTACAGGAATGGTTCCTCTGCTATGTAATGGAGCCAGGATTTCATCTTCTAAGAGGCAGAGGAGGCTGCTTCTTTAATATAGAGGTTTCATTTTACTGTAGAAATTCAACTGCAAAGATATACATTTTCCCTTCAGCTCTACAGCAGCATCCAAGAGCTACAGAGAAATAATTTTCTATTTTCATTTCACTTCTATTTTTTGGTTTCATCTCCTTAGACTTGGCAATGCTGAAGACAGAAATCAAAAATGAAGCAATTGGAGATGT
Source organism: Psilopsiagon aurifrons (assembly GCA_025447955.1). Classification (NCBI taxonomy): domain Eukaryota; kingdom Metazoa; phylum Chordata; class Aves; order Psittaciformes; family Psittacidae; genus Psilopsiagon; species Psilopsiagon aurifrons. The sequence continues at coordinate 9,142 of JAOEHY010009832.1, forward strand.
TGAAAATGACCAGACAATATAAAAATATTAACAGCCTAAATCTGAGGTCTTTCATTCTCTCCTATTTTTTGTCAACATATTCATTTTAATGTCCGGCAACATTGCTATGGTCACCAGGGCCCAGACCTCCTGCACAATCCACACCATACTATCTCATCCAAGATGCTCTTCAGTGAAAGAAAATACATGGCTAAACCAGTTTTGTTCTCAGGCTGAATTCCTATGTCAGTCGATGCACATTTTCTGTGGGTAACTCTTTCAGAATGTGATTCAGGAATATGACCCACTCCAAGTAGCGTCTAGTTCTCATAAGTTTATTGAGGCTTATAGTGTTTTGCTAGTTTTGACCACCTTATAGCCATAATACTGCCACAAACAGCTCTCTCTCACCCTCCCACTTCTGATTGCATCAAAATGCACTACAGGCAGTAATCACACCCTCTTCATTAAGGGCTGCATCACTGCCTAGCAGATAATTCAACCTGGTAATTCAGTTATTCAGGTTTCAGAGAACAATAAGCCATCAAGTCCATTAAGGAGTCAAGGAAGCCCTGCGATTCCCTAACTCTCAATAATACATTGCTGGTGTCTTAGAAGTACAAATTCTGGCACTGAACATCTAATATAGATCATACACTCAGGAGCTTGGTTTGCCAGAAGAAAAGACAAAATGCTTTTACTAGCTGCCTAAATATACAGGTTCACAAGTGACCTCTTAATAGATTTCCCAGCAGACCTGCTGAGAGGGCTGACGTGCTTTCTAATAAAGCTCCTGGTATACTGACTTTATGCCATTTAATTTTCACTCTCAATTCAGTATGGGTTTTCTGATATCTCAAATTAAAAGAGCTGTGTTGTAGCTCACTCTGAATTTAAACTATATAGAATTACTTAGCTTAACCATGCAGTTAAGGCAATACAGTTCTCTTCAAGCTATGCATCAATGTGCAAAATCACAACTAACAAATGCACATAGAAAGTGTGAATTTTTTATGAAACACTAGAACTCACTTAAACTACAAACTCTCATACTTACAGTTTCCAAAACTTTTGGAAGTCCTGCAGTAAAGAGAATTGAACTTAACAGGTTTTATCCTTCTTCCATTTGTGGTTCTATATCTTTCAGAAGTTAGAAACAGCAGGGGTCAGTTAACAACTGAAAGTGTTAAAATCGCTGAAACTCAAGAAGTGCAAGGTCTGAATACAATTTTTGTTGAATAAGAGCTCCTGGTTCCATGCAATCCACTGGGTTCACCATTTACCAGTATTAAAGACACTCACTAGTAAAATTTTGCTCCTTGCTAAAAAGTATTGGAGAATATTGATTAATATGGCATGCAGTTTGGATATTTCAGAAGAGGTAAGAAGACATAAGTTTGTTTCACAAAGGACATTTCTAATGACAGGAAAAACTTATTCTCTCTTACCTGATAAATACATAAATCAACTTCAGAAAATATAAATCTATATATATGGGACCAAAATTTGCCCTTATTTACAGTGTAAACTCAACCACATATATATAGTATGCTGGTCCAGAATGCAGCAAACTAGAAACGATGTATGTGCGTCTACTTGAATTTACCTAGTAAACAGAGTCTTAAAGTCTCTAGACTTTTAATTTAATTCAAACATGGTTTTCAGATAGAATGCAATGCCTTTGTGTATAGATCTACAAATGTGTATATATATGTATATCTGCATCTAAATATACAAAATAATGTTTGTGAATGGCAGCCACTTATATTAATGATGTTAAAATTAGTTATATACAGATTTAATCACTGGAACACATCTTTCTGTGATTATTCAGTGTGTTTTTTCTTTTCATAAAGAAAAATTTGTATTTTTATAGATTATAGGGACAGATATTAATTCTGTATTTCTTATGTGAAAAGTGAATGGTTCCATAATGGAATCTATTTGCAAAATAAGTATTAACACGAAGTTAATTACCTTTCCAGCACTTAAGATTAGAAGGAGTGTCTCTAACTTTTAGATGAAGAAGGCAATATGTTTTTTTTTAAGGTAGACTGATTAGTTATATATCCAGATCATTAAAAAAAAAATGTGAATATACTGAATAGGTTAAATTGCTTCAGGGAAACAAAGGTTAATCAGAAGATATTTTAAATTCATCAAGTAAAGGGCATACAACAAGCACAAACTGAGAACAAACTGGGAAAGAAAGGAATTAAAGAGTGTGCTAGTGAGTGACACTAATACTTGATCCATCTTTACCAAAATGCATCTAGCACTTTGTGTAACAAATTTAAAAATATTTTTTTAATTTATTTTAATAAAGTCAGATGATGTGATAGAATAATAAAATAGTTAGGGTTGGAAAGGACCTTAAGATAATCTAGTTCCAACCCCCTTCCCATGGCCAGTGACACCTCACACTAAACCATGTCACGCAACTGGACGTGTTTCAGAAGCAGATATGGTCTTGTCTGCAACTGTTTCAGTTTTCTTAATACATCCTTAACATCCGCACGTCTGCCAGATCCCTGGGTATCTGCTTTGATATGCTTTTGTGTTTTTCTGGGTTGGGGTTGTATCCAAAGTCAAATGAGTATTTTAGGATGGAATATCTGTTAGAGATCACTCCTTTCTGGCTGCTTTGGAAGTTCTATCCTTTTACAATATCATGTAGCTTTTCTTAAGGAAATTCTTCCATCTCCGGTTGGGATGAACAGACCTTTGAAAAACACGCAAAAACAAATGTAGAAAGATCAGAAAACTGTTTTCTCAGCCCTGTAAAAATCTGTTGCTTGAATTTTGCTGAGTTCAGCTGCTTTTAAAGAAGAATTGCTGTCACACTTTTCCCAACTGCCATTTGCACAAATTTTGTCTGTCTGCCAGCATGACAGCTGAACACAAATGGTTTGTCTGAAGATCTCTCTAGTGTGCCTTTAGAAAGATTAGCGAAGCCCTCAACTAATAACACCTGCAGTAAAAAAGGACTCCTACAGGGACAAGAGGACATGTGGTGGAGAAGAGTATCTCCTTCCCCCATATTCACGTGCTGCCTGAACAAATCTGCTCAGATACCTTGTCTGGTAGGTGAAGAATACCAGAGTGAGAAGACCTGCGTTTCCTCCCACTGGTACCTCTGACCAAGAAGTTTGTCCCAGGAGGAATGTTTGTGCTAATCATATAGCTTGAATTGTACAGTAACATTGAGGACAGTGATAAAACTACACTAGTAATATTTGATGCAAGTGATCAAGTGCAGTGTACAATTTGCTGCACTTCTTTCTGCATTTTTAAAAACATTATTTAAGAAGACATTATTTAAGAGAACATTATCTGTAAGTACAGCACACAGAATTATCAGATGCTAAAAATAATGCTGTCTATGCAACTTCAATGCAGCTCCTTGAGTATAGTCATATTTCCTTCCTGTCCACCTTTGTGTTCCCAGGTTTCCAGCAATTTGTTCTTTTTCACAGTATATATACTGACATGGAAGTATATCAAGAATGGAAACAAGAAAGCTGAGTATTGAGGAATGACTATTGTTTAGGTTACTGCAGAACTGCATGTATAGGAATTTACAGGAAATTATTTTCATCTGCAGAATTTCTCATGTTTTCCAAATAGGAGCATATTCACATTGCTCATCAAAAACCAAATAATATCAGATTTTGGGTTTTTTTTCATCAGTGTTTGAGGGACTGAATAGAAATATCTGTCGACATGTGCCCCCAGAGTGGTGGGGAATGGATTTAAATCCAGCTGGTGTCAAGTCACAGTGGTGTTCCCCAGGACTCAGTACTGGGGCCACTTCAGTTCAGTATCTTTATCAATGACCTGAATGAGTGCACCCTCAGTAAGTTTGTAGAGGATGCCAAGTAGGCTGGGAGTATTGATCGCCTGGAGGATAGGAAGGCACTGCAGAGCGATCTGGACAGGCTGGATTGGTGGGCTGTGGCCAATAGTATGAGGTTCAAGAAAGCAAAGTGTTGGGTCCTGTATTTGGGACAGAGCAACCCCATACAGCACTGGGCTATAGCAGTTAAAGCAGTAAATCACAATGGGACTGATTTTAATTGCTTGAATAATTGCAACTTTTAAGTGTACAAACTAGCTGTTGCATTGTTTGATTGCAATGTATACCTGTTAACCCAAGGCATGTGTGTCATAGAATCATAGAACAGTTAGGGTTGAAAAAGACCTTAAGATCATCCAGTTCCATCCTGGCTGCCATGGGCAGGGACACCTCACACTAAACCATGTCACTCAAGGTTCTGTCCAACCCAGCCTTGAACACTGCAAGCGATGGAGCATTCACAACTTCCATGAGCAACCCATTCCAGTGCCTCACCACCCTCACAGTAAAGAATTCATTCCTTATATCCAATCTAAACTTCTCCTGTTTAAGTTTGAACCCATTACCCCTTGTCCTATCACTGCAGTCCCTAATGAAGGGTCCCTCCCCAGCATCCCTATAGG
>JAOEHY010009833.1:0-11757 GCA_025447955.1 Psilopsiagon aurifrons
GAAACATATTCTTGCCAAAAGTCAGGACACAAAAAAAAAAAAAAAAAAAAAAAAGTGGGAAAATCTGTAGCTGAGCCTGAGTTATAGATTAATAGAATGAATGAAGGATCTTAAAAAAACATAAAAATCGGTAAAGCCTTTCTTTCTAAAACCTCGCACATAGAACTTTTTGCCAAACTATACTCAAAGCTGGGAATATGAACCGTTAATAAGACCTAACTCAGAGAAATGATTAGGATAATCAATTCACAGCTAAATGAAAGTGTTTAATCTATCATTGCAGATATGAACTTCAGAAGTTTTTCTGGAAATGGATAAGGTAGGATGAATTTCATTATTCTGAAACAGAATAAAAAAGCAAAACAGAAGAAAATGGGCGCATACACAGTGGTTAGCTATCACCTGCGTCTAACTCAAGTCACTGAAGTTTATGAACTTCAGGGAAGTTCAGATATAGTCTCTTAAAGCTGAAAGAAAATAGTAAAATCTGTACATAAATAAATTCAGAAACATGTAGCACCAATAAGATGGTCTTCATTATGTTGTGGGGTTTTTTTTTGTGGGGCTTTTTTTGGTTTTGTTTTGGTTTTTTTTAAACTAGAAAACTGCATTGCTACTTCTTTCTTGGCCTGAAGAACGAGTACTGCAGTAATTTCTTTTTAAATCCTTGTGTATGGAAAGCAGAGAAAACTCCAAATTGCAAGCCAGCTGAGATGCTTGTTAGGTCAGCCTATCCCTGTTTCCCAAAAATAAAAGGCATCTATATGCATTAAGCATTTTGGTAACTTCTAAATCAAAACTTCATTGTGTAATACCTTAAACTTACAGAATTTGCCATTTTACACAAAATTAATAAAACACTACTGAAGAAAAATAAGACTATTAAAACAAAACATTAAGTCTAATGTTTCTCATCTAGAAAGTTATGTCTAAATATACTACACAAAAAAGGCTTGAAACAGGAATTTTTTCACACTCAAATACAATTGCACATGGTGATAAATGTTTTGCACAAAATATATTAAGTATCTGAATACACAAAATGAATCTTTAGTGCATGGACTTAGAAGCACATTAAATCTAATCTAAAGTGTAAAGTTAAAACAAGCAAAACTTAGCAGCTTTCTTTCTAATGAAAATATTTGTAGTTTAGGACTACAACAAAAGTGTAAATTGAAAACAAATCCTACTAAGGTTGAGGTGGTCAACATTAAATCTACCTTGAGCCTCTATTTCAATAACATGACTTGCAATATACAGACTCAAGCAATGCTTAAGTCCTTGCCAGACTGAGGTCCTACTTTGGGTGTCACAGGTACTTCTGAAAATAGAAGGTCCATGCTGATGTACACATAGGATCTTTAAATCCTTTGCCTCTTCTTGTCTAAAAATATTTGCCACTGCTATAATGCTAATTATTACGTTAAAATCTTTCACAAGTGGTAATTATGATTTAGACTATAGTTTAACACTGAGAAATAAAAATAAAAGGTAATAATGAAATAATAAAAAGGTAATAGCCTTTTGACTGTAGAGAAGGCATGGGGCTTCAATAATTTTCTCAAGGCAGTGAGTTGACAGTACAAGTTACACTCCTTGGGTTTAAGTGTTCTATGGACTGAATATTCTTCATTCAAAATGGTTTTCTTTACAATCTTACAGTACAGAAATATAAAAAATATATATTCTTTCCTGTATAAAACCTGCTATTCTCCCTTTATACTTTTCACAAGAAATTTCTTGATACAAAACATTAGAAGACCAAAATAATGCTTGGGCATGAGCTGGATGCACAGCATACATGGTTGTTTTAAACAACTGAATTAGATACCCAGCTGAATGGATGTCCATGAACACCAAGTTGTTGTCTCAGTGAAGCACTTGGGAACACTGTTGTGAGCACCAGGACCTCAGTGTGTTAGGTACTGTACAAATAAAACAGAAGGACAATCCCTCTCCCTTTTTTTTCACTGGCAGAGGCCCAATGTAGCTCCATTGATTTCAGATGTATTAGCAAGGAAAGGCCTGATCCAAAGCTCACTGAAGTCAACTAAAGTCTTTCTGTTGATCTAACAGGCTTTGGATTAGTCCCTAAATAAGAACAGATTTTGGCTCAGCTAAAGGATTTCACTTAAGCCCTCTGCTTGTTCAAGCATCTAGTAGAAGCTAAGAGAACACTGCGGTCCTACTGAGTAGGAGGCTGTGTTCATTCTGAACTATCCCCTTTAACAGACGTATGGGGTCAGGAATCCCACAAAATAGAGAACCATCAGTAAGTGGTAAATCTGAGGTGGGAGGAATTAGGAAGGCAGCTCCAAGCTGAAAAATTCTGATTTGTGCTATTTAAGCAATGTTCCATCTTCTTTAAGCAGGAGTGTAAAATTAGACAGGGAGTTCATGCAAGTTTCCAAATTTTACGCTCGTAAATTATTTAAAACCTTAGCACCAAGTCCTGTGATAAAATTATATGCATGTATTCACCAATTCATTTCTGTTGGACTCTCTGCAAATGGGGGCTGCCTTAAATCTAGGTATGCTTAACTTACAGCTGCATGTGGAAAGGCTCAAGGAAAGTTTAAACAAATGTAATTGCTTAAACGAGTGTAGCCACAATAAGCTGGTGGGCATAACTCAAGATTATAAGGGAAAAAGCACTCTTTACTGATCTAAGAATTAAATGCCAGGGTTGTCAAAGAATTTCATGGTACAAATCACATCTTAATAGAGAATTTTCTGAATTCTCCTCTCTCACTTTCATGGCAGCTCCAGCAACCGTTGTCAGTTATAGCAAATGCTCTGTTTACATAAGAAAGTAGAAGACCCCAGTCCTAGGCTGTGCACGAGAAATGTTTAGTGCCAAGGATGTACAAAGGTAACCATCCATAAAATAATTTGAGCTCTTTCCACAAGTTATGTGGCCGGCAGTTTAGGACAGCACTTGGCACAAGTTTGAGCATCTGGAGTTCACAATGGACTTCAGGCTCAGAGCAGCTGGGAAGTCAGCGGAGCAGCAGGAAACCACTTTGTCTTTCTCTTTCCTTTGCTCCCTACCTGGGCTGTAGGTAGGAATAGGGGCACCAAGCCATTATGCCAACTCTGCCGCCAGACAATTTCCCTGTGTTCGCTCCTTATGCTGGGGTAAATATAGCTTCACATACAATACAAGCACAGCCAAGCTTTGGGGCTGTCACTTATAAGCCACCCATATATAACAGTAGAAAATGAAGAATTTTCTACTTCCAGCTCCACACATACCTGCACCCGAGGTGAATTTCTATATTTAGTGCAAATAACAGCAGCCAAATTCCTTAATTTTGAGTTTACTGCATCAGTCTAGTCTCTCCAACAGATTTGAGTAAGTGTTAGCATTTCAAGAAATTAAGTAAACTGAAAGCACAAATTAATTTTTCTCTGAGGCTCACATTAACATTTCAAAACCACCAAAGGAAAAAAGCAATTCAAAAATTTCCTGTATAAATAATAAAAAATCTGATGTTTATTATTATTTGACCTCTAAAATGTAAGGCACGATGAAATTTTGTTCAGAAATATCAGGAAGTGTTAGACCCTTATGGATGTCTTTTTGTAGATCCTGCGAGTCTTAATGGCAGTAGTTTCTATGGGAATTGTCAAAAAATTAAAAGGTTCTTTTTGTGTATTTATTTTTTAAGAAAAGAGAATCATGCTTTGTTTTCATTTATGTTGATGCATTTGACCCAGACTTTGCATATCTGAAAGCAGCAGTGCCCCTCTTCTTGCTATGATTCCACACAAGAAGGACCAGGATCCTGTGTGAATAGTGTCTTCCTCTTCTTTCCTCCAAGAAGGAAGAACTGCTCTTAACTGATTCCCACCCCCTTCCTTTAAATATCTGGACATTCCATCACTGACTCATAAACAAAAGACAGACCTTTCACAAGGGCTGTAACTGTGATCAAGTCACCCAGTTAGTGCATTTGAAAATGTTATTTTAAGTTCTGTAGAAACTCAAATTACTGAATCTAGATCAGTATGTTTTTTAAGACTAAGAGCAGTATTAATAGTAAAATAGCTACACAAAATGTTATAAATTTTCCCCTCACCCAAAATGGATATACTGCATTTCATAGTTAACAGAAACCTTCTAAATATGAAGCAGACTATTCATGAAACTGCTGCCAGTTCTGGAGCCCTAAGCTTTCATTCTTAGCCACCACTGCCTGTGTACATGCTGAAAACTCTTAGGCAACAGTGCAGGGGGTACGATAGATCTCATGCCAGGACGAGAAAAATCAATGTCCATGTTAAAAGACAGAACTACTGATGTGCAAGGTCACTAAGCAGCCTGTTCTATAGCCCAGGAGTACTAAGAAAATCCGAAGGAAGAAAAAGAATAAAAAAAAACCAAAAACCGCACACACAAAAAAAAAGTCAAACCAAAACCATACAAAATAACACTGTATTGCACAATCTTGTTCTACAACATCCAGCATTACCCTTAGATGTCTAAGACCTAAATATGAACACAGAATCATATTTAATGATTCTAGTCACTAGATGTGTGACTAGAGCTTCTGGAGTTCTCAATGTAATATAGACTAATAGTGATTAGTCTATATTACTATGCTTGTCTTAATCTATGTTAGTAGTCTTAGTCTATGTTATTATGCTTGTTCAGGAAGATAGAAAAACAAAACCAGCCAACCAACAAAAAAACTAGTAAACAAGGGATAGATACATATATACTGATACAACAATTTTTTAAACATTGGAAACTTCACTTTAGACTTGACATTGTTATGCTGATATCACTAAAGAAGCCTATCATCTTTTATTGTTTCCTTCATAAGTCTAATTAATTGAAAACAATACAGAGTGTATTGAAGTGTATTAATTGAAAACAGTACTGTGCAAAAAGGCTATTTGGTTTGCTTATTTTCACCTTTGTTGAAAAAAGAGGAAGCTTTGGAATAAGCAATTCAATTTATAAATGCAGTATATCCAGCACTGCTTTTATGAAATTCAGGGAGGCCAACAGGAGAAAGCGCTTGAATTTTTCTACATAACCCTGCATTCCTGGAGTATCAGAGCAGTACAACAACAGATGAGCACTTCAAATGATTCACAGAATATCTAAGTATTCACCCTTGTGCCACTTGTATAGATTACAGGTGGGAAGAATTGCACATCAGAGAGGGCTTGCTACTTGCATGAAGTCCCATCAAATTTGGTTCGGCACTTAGTTGCTCCCAAGTAGACAGCTGTATCCTTACTTCATGTCAACAAACTGAGGAGATACAGGCAGGCCACCAAATTAACAGATGTGTTCCCATTGGTCATACTTGTTTGGATCATGCCTGCAGCTAGCAGGATAGTTACGATGGCCATCACTGGTTTTTGATATCATCTTATCCATATGACTATACTGCTTTGTTATAATTCCTATAACATCAAAAAGCTGCAAGTCTAAGTTTTCACATGTGTTTTCACATGTATATTTTTATCCTTGCAAACATTTTAAAATACTCATTTACACCTACTGCATGCACAATGACTTGCACAAGCCAGTAGAAACCTCCGGTTAAAATAGCAAACATTCATTTGAAGATGATATCCTAAACATACAGACACTAATCTGTTTCAAAACATCTTCAATTTATCAAGACTTACATGTACATGGCTTAATTTTTTTGTGAATAAAAAATCTACAATAGTTTAAGTGAAGAAAGAAGTGAGAAAATAGGAGAAATTACTCACTTCAACCTATAGAAATCTTCCTGCACTCCCAGATCTAACTTTAACAATCTCTAGTACCAGTTAATTAAAAGAATCATACAAGTTTGAGAAAGACAAAAGTATATTTAGACATCAGAGCTGGGTTTATTAGTACCCTGTGCTCAGTTACGTAAATGAGAAGTAGTTTCACAAATTGAAAGCAAAGTTTTACACTAATTCAAAACCAGATTTGTTTGACAAATTAGAACTACAAACAAATGTGTCAAATCACATAAGAGACAACTAAAGATAGCTGTCAAATTTCCTTCACCTATTTCCCCACATATAAAAACTGCTCAGAAGCTGGAGCAATCATGAAGTGGTTAGTACTCCTGGGCAAAGACAAGACAGAAAGACAAAAGGCCCCGCCTCTTACACTGTGTAGTGCCATAATGCAGTGTTTGATGCTCTAGAGGGCCTTCAACAAGTAAGGTGCTGGCAAAAATCAATTGAAAATCAGCATGATAACAGAGCATCAGTTGCCCTGTAATAGCCTTTAGCCCCCAAGGCTATGTGGGACCCTTTCATCTGACAGGCTGCCCTGATGGTAGGAGAGCCTTGCCTGGCCTCCTCTCCCTGCGCATTCTGGAAGCGTTCTTCTCGCCTTTTACCTGCTGCTTTCACCTCTGTGCTACCTTTGGCTAGGATAGTGTTAATTTTCTTTCTAGTAGCTAGTATGGGGCTAGGTTCATGATTTTTTCTGAAAACAGTGTTGATAGTACAGGGATGTTTTCTTTACTGCTGAGCAGTGCTTACGCAAGGTCAAGGCCTTTTCTGCTCCTCAATCCACCCCATCAGCAAGTAGGCTGGGGGTGCACAAGAGATTGGAGGAGACACAGCTGGGACAGCTGACCCCAACTGACCCAAAGGGAATTCCATACTATATAGCACCATGGTCAGTTTATAAATCTGGGGGAAGAAGGAAGAAGTGGGACATTCAGAGTTACAGCTCTTGTCTTCCGAAGTAACTGTGACATATGATGGAGCCCTCATTTCCTGGAGATGGCTGAACACCTACCTGCTGATGGAAAGTGGTGAATTAATTCCTTGTTTTGTTTTGATGCTTTATACATCAAACTGTCTTTATCTCAACCAATGAGTTTTCTTACTTTTACTCTTCTGATTCTCTCTCCCATCCTGCTGGGGGGGAGTGAGCAAGTGGCTATGTGGGGCTTAGTCACTGGCTGGGGTTAAACCACAACAACCTTGCACAGGAAAGAGAGCTGACAGCCTCACTGGATCTTTTAAGCTTTCAAAAGTGGAGTTTAATTTTTTCTTGGCACAGGTTTGGAGGCTTTACATTTTTTTTTTTTTTTTTTTTTTAATTCTTTTTAGATTAATAAATTTCTCCTTTAAGCAAACCTGCTGATTTTGGACTGCAAACATCCTCAGGTTGAAGAAGATCCCTCCAACACTATGGCTAAATACACAGAGATGTTTCCTCTGTCATGCTTAACAAAGTACAACTCAGGAAGTAAAGGAGAAAGAAACACTGTTCAATTCCATACAAATTGTTATGCATGCAACAAAGTAGGCCTACAAATATTTCACTCATATGGTAGGTTTAATCTCAATATTTCTTTAATTACTTTCCAACAATATCTGGTTTCTGTTGAATTTACACTAGTACTTGGCATTTGGTGCAACCCCAAAAGGATAAGATACATATGTCCCTTATTCACAGTCTTGGCATTTTTACCTTAACTCAGGCATTGAAGTGATTGGTTTGAAAAATTACCTTGCTGATTAGCTGGGTTTTCTGGTAAGTATATAGTGTTAATCCTTAAATTCCAAATATGACATAAGGTGTACAAATGTTCTCTCTGACTCAACAGCAACATATCATGGCTTAAGGAGGACATGTACACTGATCTCTGTGAGCAAAGAAAGAGCTAACAGGGAGTTCGATTCAGTGTGATTATCAGCTTGTTTATGATAAGGGAGTACTCTTCTGAATAGCATTGTAAATTCACCCCTGATTGTGTTAAACCACAGCTAATATCCGCCTGCCCCCCGCCCCCCATTTTTTTTTTTTTTTTGTTTGGCTAGATGGGGCTTTAAACTATTTTCAGCAGATTAAGTGTCAAGTTTTGATTTTCTTCCATCTTAAAAAATAAATCAGCCACAAGAGCCTGATGTCAAATTTCACTTTCTAATAGAAGAAAGGCACATTTGAAGTGTTTACTATAAGAACACATTTGGGTAATTTTTCCCCATGTCATTATGAACATTAGACTGACCCAATTAATATGAAATGTTTCTATGCTGCTGGAACAGACCGTGTTACAGAAAGAGCCATTTGCACAACCTGTTCATGATTATGGGCCATAAGGACACAAAGATGGCATAGACATTTGTGGACCATCTGAATTCTTACAGGGGAAGGGGGAAAAGGCAAAAAAAAAAAAGAAAGGATGTTAGCTGAATGTTGCGGGTCATGTTTTTTAATCCAGAGTATTGGACATGTAACACAGCAACAAGAGCTGATCATTTTGTTTAATCACCTTTTGGATCTTTGCCAGATGGTCTCTATTGAGAGCCTGCAAACAGAGAGAGATGAACTGCGTCTAACATGCCACTAGAGCTTTCCCGTAAATGTCTGAGAACTGAATCCAACCAGAATTTAGTCTCAGAGCAGAAAGGGATACATTTAAAAACTATGTGCATTAACTATAGTTTTCCCCATAGAATCCTCACTTGGCATGAATAATTTACCCTCTCTTATGCTAATGGGATGATGAAAGTATCCCTGTGTCTTTAGTGCAGCTATTCTCAGCTTTCAGTAATTACCCCACCCAGTGAAAATAACATGGCTTCAGCAGCTGAATGGCCTACTAGTACCTGGCAATTAGAAAGATCATGGCTGACAAGAGAAGCGGTCCAGAGATGGACACACAAGCTCCGGCAGCCTGAGGAGCAGTTTGAAAAATTAAAGGCCTTCCACTGTGAGCATTTCTGTAGTTCCTTAGGATGAACATGGAGAGAGCAGCTCCTTCAAGGGCATTTTTAGTTTTTAAAGATGACACAGAGGATTACAATGTGCTGTCCAGGCACCCCAATATTAAGAAATAACAACATTCTTTGGTCATCAGCAGTTAAAATAAAGTTTGTGGGTTTTTTAAATTAGTGCCATCTTGTTAAATAAGAGGGAGAGAATTAAAAAGTCAATTAATGTGTGTCCTTCAGTATCTGACAATTTTATCAGCTACACAAAGGAAAACTCTGTAGTATTCCGTTTAAAAGTTTTTAAAACCCACTATAAAGAACCAGGCTTTGACCTCTGTCCATAACACTCCATGCTAGGTAGTTCACTATGTAAAAATTATCAGGCTAAAACATCTGGGAAAGAAAGCTATGAAACAGCAGGGAATGTGGCTGGTTTATTGTTTATCTTTTGTTTATGAGGCAGTATTCAAGTTTAATTACTACTCTAAATTAAACTCTAACAGGCATCAGGAGACATCCCTTTACATGGCTAAGTTGAAAAAAAAAATAAATAAATCCAGAGATTCCAACACTAGATCTTTCAAATAACTTGGCATATATAGGAAGAAATTACTCAGTCTGTAACAACACAGAAAGACATTTAAGCACTAGCTACTGTATGTTTGAATGTGTTGTGCTTTGAAGCCTTTAATATTGTAACAAATATACAATTATAATTAGCAAATGGAATGTTATCTAACGTTTGGAGGCAAACTGGGTTAGGCTGAATAGGATCTGAGATGGGAAGAACAGCCTAAGGGGGAATTCTACTTTTTTCATTTTGAAATACAAATACATAAATATACATGTATACACACACATGTATACACATACATTTACCTAAAACCACCCAGAAACATGAAGTCAGAAGCAAACCTCTCAACAGCAACAATCTCTTAAGTAAAATTTTTACTTATTGTCTCTGAACATTCACCTACCAAAAGGAGGAAAGAGTTTGCTGTTTACCATAACAGTAAGTGACCAGTTGTGGATGAACTCAGCTGTAGGAAAAAATAAAAGTTGAAAGCAACTAGCAAAAGACTATTCCAGATGGCATCTGTCATATTGTATTTAGGGTTATTTTAAAGAGATTACTGCCACTATGAAAATATTCCACTAACAGTGTTTTCCTGCGCTGAATTTGAAACCCCAGCTCAACGTATCACAAATATGGAACTAAATGTTTTCTAATGCATATATAAATTTTATTTATACCTAAATATAAAAACCCTAAATGGATTAAAAGCTAAGAATGAGGTAAGAATCTTAAATGGAAGTATAAAATGTTAAACCACCAGCTTCCCCATTCTAAGCTTTAATTTAACAAAATGTGAGGAATTTGCAGTTGCCACCAGCCAGAATTATTAGCAAAACTGCATAGTGAAGCAAAGATTCACTATGAAATTTCAATATTATTTATGGAATAGACAATAGGGATGTAAATGCTCAGCGACCCCAACAGTCAGATAAAAACTGCAAAAAGATGTATTTGTTCACGTAATAGGGAGAAAAGACAGGATGTGAGGATACTAAAATGCGACTATATTTAGCTAAGCTGGTTCTGGCATCATTATGGTTAATGTGCATGTGGTGTGCAGTGTGAGCTCAGCAGTTACTGGGCCAACTGTCTCAGTATTTCTGGGAATTCTGCCTATTCACAGTGCAGGGATTGTTCAATTGCTGCAAAATGTACAAAATGAATTTTACAAAAATGAATTGTAACGAAGGCCCCATTACAACGATTTTACAGCTAAGATGTCAACATCAATTTTTCTTTCATGCATAGCTAATGATTAAAACAACATATTCCATTTGCCTAAGAATTTATTTCATATTGGCACATCAAAATATTGAAATACAAAGTTATCTTTACTCTACCCTTATTATTCATTGCTGCTGAACCCACACCATTGTTCAAACCATGAAAAAATAAAGCAAACTTGGCAAGAAATACTTAAAACAAAGGCTAATCAATATTCTCCAATTTGTCAACATCTCAATTACAGCAATGGGAAAAATGTAAATTTCATGCGCTTTGAACACTAAGGGGTCTATTCTTCTGTCAGTGCACATGCATAACTCCCATCACCATTAATGGGAATTACTCATACATATCAACACAAGGATGGGCCCCTCAAACTTGAAAGGAAAAGATGAATTAATAAGGGCTACTCTCTTCCTGCATCTTCCTCAGCTGCAAAAGTCATTGTTCTTTAAGAGTTTTTCATACTTTATGCAGTTCACCTTTATGGGAGCTGTGCCTTCTGAAATGATGCTTCTCCAGTGAAGCATTATTCATTAGCAAGTTTGATTTTTCACAGGCTGGATATTTAAGCGCTTCTATTAGGAATTTCCTTTCTTACAAAAAATGGCCCTTTTCCAATAAAAGGGTACCCTATAGCTTTGTAGGTAAAAATACAAAGGAATAAAAACATATTCTGAATCCTTATGATAAATATGTATACTAGCTTCAGCAGGCTTACCTATACATACAGAACTAGGAAAAAGAAGTTGTAGCATTAGCTTTTGGATATTCAGCTTTTGGAGACTTACCCTTCTCCTTTTCCTACCTATTTGAGTTTGGTTTAAAGCTTTACAGAGTTTCGGTAGAGTTTCTACACTAGGACAGGCCTTTGGGCATTATCAGCTAGTTTTATAAACAGATCTGATTTGCATATTATTACAAAATGGTATATAATGGAGAAGTATGCTACCTAATTTTTCTAACATGCAGTAATCCAGAGACGTAACCTGGGATGAACACATAATTGCAGCTAATATCTTAGTGGACTTTGCCACAGACCATATGATAAGTCTTTGCCACAGAAACCTGTTGTGGTCAAATCTGTGGGACAAACATTAAGCTGTCAGAAAAATGTTTCAAAACTACTTTAAAAAACTCCTGTAGAGAGTAGCTTATAAATAGATGGTCATATCTTCATTCAGCACAAGAAGTTGCATTAAAAAAAAAAAAAAAAAAAAAAAAAAAAAAAAAAAAAAAAAAAAAAAAAAAAAAAA
>JAOEHY010009836.1:0-26574 GCA_025447955.1 Psilopsiagon aurifrons
AGGTCTCTCTCAGCTGAACTGCTCTACAGCAGGTCAGCATCAGTCTGTCCTGGTCCTTGGAGTTCTTCCTCCCCAGGTGCAACGCCTTACCCTTGCCCTTCTTGAACCTCATCAGGTTTCTCTCTGCCCAGTTCTCCAACCCATCAAGGTCCTGCTGAATGGCAGCACAGCCTCCAGGTGTACCAGCCACTGCTCCCATCTTCATATCAGCAGCAAACCTAATCAGGAGGTCTGAGTTGATGGCAAGTTGAATGTGAGTCAACAGTGTGCCCTGGCAGCCAAAAGGGCCAACCAACCATGCCCCAAGGTGCATCAAGAACATCATAGCAAGCAGGTCAAGGGTAGTGACTGTCCCAATTTACACTGCATTGGTGTGGCCCCACACTGAGTACTGTGTGTGGTTCTGAGTGCCTCGATACAAGAAGGCCATCATGCTATTAGAAGAGTATCTGGAAGAGGACAACCAAGATGTTGAAAGATCGTGAGGGAAAGACTTACAAAGAAGTAAGTCCCTTGGTTTGCTTGGTTTAGCAAAGACAAAGCTCAGGAAGTGCCCTCACCACAGCCTACAACTGCCTTAAGGGGGGCAGCAGAGAAAGAGGTGTTTGTCTCCTCTCTATGGTGACCACTGACGGAACATGAGGAGATGGAACTGAAACTGTTACAAGGGAAGTTCAGGTTAGACATTAGGAAAAGACTCTACACTGAGTGGGTGGCTGGTCACTGGAACAGACTCCCAGGGAAGCGGTCACAGCACCAAGCCTGCCAGAGTTTAGGGAGCATCTGGACAATGCTCTTAGTCATATGGATTAGTTTAAGGTAGTCCTGTGAGGAGCAGGTGGTTTTACTGATGTTCTTTATGGGTTGCTTTAAGCTTGAGTTACGATTATGAAACAACAGCAAGCAGAGATATGAAGGAAAACCACTGCTATGAACAGAGTATTTCTTGGACCCACTACTATGCCTTCTCCTCGATTAATCTGTAACAACATAATGCAGGGTATAAGCGTGATGGTGACACAGAACGCCGTGGACAAGGCTTGCCCCCTCCCCGCACACTCACCCCAGCTGCACTATAAAGATAAACTGCACGAGGTGCACGGCTTTCAGGAGATCGTAAGATTCAAACAGACCCACGGCTTTCAAGCACTTGGTGAAGCACAGCAGCGCGATGTACCGGGTCAGCCTGCAAAAGGAGAGAGGGCAGCTCGGACTCGCCGCCACGCACCCACGGCCGCTCCGGGCCCGGGCCCCGCCGTCGGCCCAGCTCTCGCCGCGGCCCGCCAGCAGCAGGCCACCGGCTACGTGAGGCTGAGGGGCGACGCTTGCTGCTGGCGGAGGGCCGCTCGGGGACGGGCAGCCCCCTCGCCGCTCCCCCCCCGCCCCCCGCCGCCGTTACCGGGCGCTGGGAGCATCCACGGGCCCCAACACGCCGCCGCCGGCCAAGGCCTGCCCGCTGTACTTGTCCTCCATGGCGGGGCGGGCGGCGGGCCCGGCCCGGCGCTCCTGCGCGGGAAGGGAGCGAGCGCTCAGGCGCCGCTCACCCTCGGCGGCCGCAGCTCCCGCACGGACCCGCGGCAGAACCGCGCAAGGCACGGCCACAGCGCAGGCAGCGGAGACGGGAAATCATTTCCGGGGCACGGGACGGGGGAAGAGCCTTTCGCTTCCCCCGTTGCCCTTTTCCCTCCGTTCCCCCCGTATGCGCGTTCCCACCTTTCCTTTTTCCTCTTTCCCACTTCTCCCCGTCCCTCTGTACCCTGAGAACGGGGCTGTATGATATCATCTGGTATCAGAAGTATAGCGCAGCCGTTCTAACTAATTAAACGGTATATACCCGTAACTCATTTTCGCAAGACACTTGCTGTCAGGGATTAGCAGGAATTGACTGCAGTGAATTAAGTCACTCCTTCGTTTCCATCTGAAGAAGTTGGTCAATATGTACAGCCTTGCGATTTGTTTCATTAAAAGGGAAAGTGAATTGTGGAATTGCATTTTCTTTTTATGCAAGCCTGTCTTATTATGTAGAAAGCCTTACTGTCCTGGCCACTATCAGGATCAAGCAGAGGAAAGGATCTTCCTGCTCATGGCTCTGAGCTTGTAAGTGCTTCCACCAAAAATACTTTCAGTCTTTCACTTTTTTTTTTCCAGGACCATTGCTGCACATCACTTCACCAGTCTGGTGTGCTCCTAGTTTCCTAGGTGAATTTCTATTTACGCAGCTTTCTGGGATCATATTTTTTTGTTTAACACTTATCAACTAGAATGGAGTCCACCCCCAGCAGCCTGGTGATTCTGTCAGTGAGCCAGGAACCTTGGCATGTGTGCCTTGTGGGTTGCAGAAGCACTTCCATTGCTTTGAATAACCAATTATTTGTTCTTGCACCTGTGGCAGTGCTTATAGTCATCCTCCTTCCCTTCATGCCACCCTTGTCCCCTTTTTGGATAAGGCATCAACATCACCATGCTTCTACCCAAGTCTGATCCTGCTTGAGAAGCCACTGTATGGCTGTTTCTTCATACATGCACTTGGTTGCCCAGCGTTTTCTGGTAACAGTCACGAATCTGGGAAGTCCTCCACAATGGTGAGTTTTGGTGTTTATCATTGAAATGCCTGACACCCAGTTGGTGTCGCCTCACCTCCAGTGTGCCAGTAGGTCTCTGCACACGGATTACTTCATTCACAGATGAAGTGAGCAACATGTTGGGTGACACATCAAGTGTGTAACAGTTTGCAGAGATCTTACAGAGGAGCACAGGGTACTAATATGTCCAGTTCATACTTATGGGAAAATTGAGGCAGGACGTTGGAGATGTCTGTATGGTGAGCTAGCAGCTTTCTTCCTGGTTTCAGGACATTCCAACACATAGTTTTAGTCCTTCCATCAGCACTGAGATAGATCAAAGAAATCAGAAATCAGCGTGAAGGGAGGTGAAGTGAAGGAGGAATGGCACAGGGAAAGGGTACAGGTAAGTGTTGCAGAGGGGAGAGACTGGAGAGGTGAGAAGGGGAATGGTATAAATATTGCCAATTTCAAGTCCACTTCTGTGTTAAGTGAATCTGAGCAATGGCCAGCTGCATTATATTTGATTTCTTTGGAGTAATGAACTTGGGTAACTATAACTGCAGGGATGGGAACCCAGAGGAGTACAGCTGCTGACAAATAAAAAATTCAGAATCTCACAGCTCAGAAATCGAAGTGGTGGTGGGGTTTTGTTTTGGTTTGTTTTTTATTATTTTTTATTTTATTTGCAGACTTGCAAATTGTTCCCATTGCATGTGAAGTCCTCTGCGCGGCAAACATAAGCCATAAGACATGCTGGTTCTGCTATTTCAGTCTCCGTGTGAACACCCCATACAGGTTTAATCCACAGGTCCAAAAGCCTTCATTTCACAGCCTAAAGTTCCCCGAAGTCCACAGATCAACGAGAAGGTGATAATAACATTAGAAGTCAGATCATTAAATAAATAAATAAAAAAAATTAGTTACGTGCCATACGCGGTGTGTCCGGGAGATGGAGATGTTGGCAAACAGCAGAAACGAAAGCACTGCAAACTAGCGCCAGGGGTGAGTGAGCGGGCGGGCGGGGAGCCGAGTAGGGAAACCGAGTGTAGTGGGAGTGGGCTAAGGGTAAGAATCAACCCCCCGGGTCAGAGTCATGCGCAGAGGGAAAGAGAGAAAAGCTAGGAAGGAGTAGAGCAGGGGTTTCTGGGGGCAAACCTGGGAGAAACGGCACAAAATAGAAGTGTGAGTTAAATGATAATGTTGCGAAGACCAGGGGATGCAGGCATGGATCCCGAACACTTGTTAAGCCACAACGGCTGTCCTATCTCACCTGTACATACAGAAGCATACCTAGGATATGAGCTTATGCATGTGTAGATCTGCTTGTGGTATACTGGAAGTCCACCTCCGGCTTGTTAGCCTTGTGCAGTGAGTGGTGGTTGGTTTGGCCAAGAGGTGTCTTGGTGTCAGCATGTGAACTCTGTTATGTGTGAAAGCATAAGGTGTCTCCGCTGGTTGTGAAAATACACATTACTGGACCCTGGCTGGGGTCCGTGTGAGAGCGATTAGAAGTGGGTATTCATGTATTAAAGTGGAGGACAACTGCACACATAGATGGCTACTGCCCTTCTGTAAATCTGGGGGCAGGTAACTGAAAAACAATTGTAGAAGGAAAAAAACCTCATGAAACTGGTTAGGATTGTTCAAGGAAATGGTGAAAACAAATTACTCTTAACTATAGCAAAGTTGGAGTCTGCAAGGACAGCTGAAGGAGAGAGAAACTAAAGTCTCAGAAAGAACAGACCCAAACCCATAGACTATGATTAAAGAAAAGCCATACATAAAGAGGACATGGGATTCATGGATAAGGTTTGAAAAGCTTTTCATTTAAAGCCTGCAAAATACACAGAAATGGTGAGAAAATCGAGACATAAAATCGGGTATAAACATTTATTATGGAATAATAAATCTGATTGTTGCTGCAATCTAGTGAGACCCACGGAAACTTGCAAAAGAAAGGCTGAGAGAAATTTGGGTGGATAATTGTTTTCAATTTTTCCACTAAATGAGATCTTGGGGGAGTTGAATAAAAAACCAAACAAACCCCAAAAAACCAAACAAACCAAACCTGTGCCACTTTCAAAGTGATGTGTTTCTTTTTGCTGTTTCAAGATTACTCTTAACTATGCTAGGTTTAAAAAAAAAACAGCCAAAAATCAATCGCCCAAAATACCTTCTCCCTCAAAGCAAAAGAATTTGTGCTAAAATTTGTGTTCCGTGAAGAGCTACACTAAATTTAAGTTTGGACTTTTGGTCTCTCAAAAGAGATTAAGCATTTTCCCTCTGAGTGGGAGGAAATTATGTGTGTGGGTGCCCCCACTCTAGACTGAGAGTGGTTATCTGGGGACCACTGTGGACTCGGGTCTGAGCGGGAGCACACTCAGAACAGTGCCAGATGGCCTGGTGGGGGAGCTCTGGCAGAGCTGTGCTGCCGATGGGCATTTATTCCACGTTGTTCCTTTATTAAGAGTTTTGTTTAGAAAATATCTTAATGGCTTTGTATTCATTGAGTAATGGCAACACAAATACTGTTCCGGGAAAAGCTCACTGGGATTGACTAAATAATTGGAGTGGCAGAACATGTCTTCTCTTTCTGATTTGGCATGAGAAGACAATGGCTTTGCTGGGACTTGGCTTCTGCATTTCTTCCTTCTGATTCTAATGCTAGCTTTGCTCTTTCATTGTTCAGCTAGCAGAGAACAACTGAGCAGAGAGCATCATGGAGAAGTGCACAGACATCAGTGGTTCATGGATTTCAGTTCAGTCATGACTGACTTGCAGTAATTTGCAGAAAATTTTCAGGATTGGTGTCTGAGGTTGCGTGGAAAGGAGAGCAGCCGTCTCTGAAACAGCAGCATGACTTAGGTTGCTGTGAATCTCCATCTCTTCTTGCGCTGCTGTTGTATATTCATGCACATCACTATGTGAACTAGTGGAATTACAGTGGAGGAAAAAAAAAGCTTCTGTTGTAGTAATTTTTATAAGATAAATGACTTAGCAAGAAAGCTTTATTTTGACTTAAAAATGACATTTTTCTGTTACAAAGCTGCAGTATTAACTATGGAGCAGGCGTGAGAAGGGAGAAAAGAACTGACAGAAAAATCAGAAAAGGGCCTGAAAATCAGGGTCACTTTAGAGGCTTTACTGATTTTCTGTAATGTGACATAAGCCATCTATTGTGTTTTGCTGAGAAATTTGTAGCTGAGGTCAGTGTAGCAGAAAATAAAAGTTGAGAAAACATACACAGGGTTGCTGTGCTGGAATGAATGTTGTGTTTCTTATCGAACCGTCACAGAGGATGGTGCCGGTTCAAATTTACATAAAACAAATGGTAGAGTGTCTGCTAGACTATAATCTAACATGTGTTCTGCTTCCTGTCAGCTTAATTTTGCATTATCAGAAAGCTTTTGTTTAGCTATAAGCAGCTTTTGTTACTCAGAACTCGATAACACAGGTCTCTGGCAAGTGTTCTCCCTTCTCTCACCACTGCGGGCTGTCGCAACGAGCAGTGGTGCTCGCTGCAGCCCCTTTCCCATCTTTCTACTGTGGTTTTAGCTCCGCCACACTCGGCACAGATGAGGCCACAGGTGGGGATGTGGCCAGCTCTGGCACTTCCAGTCTAGGGGGCAGTCAACCTTTTCTATCTAGCTCCGTACTCAAGTGCATGTCCCTGCTGAGAATTAGTCTGCAGTATGACCTGGGTTGCCCCCGAGAAAAGCAAGAGACCCCGGAGATTGGTTCTCCATGCCATGTCCCCGCCTCTGGGTTTGGCCCTCTGCTGCCGGTGATGCATGCAGAGCGCTAACCATCTCTCAGCGTCATGTGTGTTGTTTGCTAGGCACTTCAGCGGAGGAAACACGTACAGCAAGGGCCAGCAAAGTGAGGTGGCTTCCGAGAGAGCCAGCTGAACACTGAACCTCTGTCCTAGACCAGTGGTTTAGCTAGGTCAATACCTCATTCATTATGACTTACCTAATAATAAAGCTGAAATAAATACTAGAAATTGTCTCAGAGAATTTTTTGCAACTTTTCTGTCAGGATTAATTAGGTGCTATGAGCAGAGCACCTGAAACATTAGAAATGATTCACTGCTTTCCTTCCTAAGGACGTAAATTAACACATGTTCTGTTTTGCTGACAGAGTGAATTTTGCTTGAGGAAACTCAGAAAGCACGGCTAAGTGTGAGTAGACAGATGCATGACGCTAACTTTCCATCTGAATGCAGCAACTTCAGTTAGCTCTTTGTATTGTCTTCCCTCCTGTGACAGTCCTGACTAACAAGGAACACACGCTGCTCAGAAGCTGAACCATGCAAACCTCTTTCAACAGCATTTTGCCTCAAATTTCCCCCTTTCCCAGCATGGCTGAAGGCAGCAATTACGGAATCACAGTCATGTGAACATTAGCAATAAAAACATTGTTCTCTTCAACCTCCTGGATAATACGGAGATAAAAGCATTAATGGTCGGTTTACACCAGCCCACCTACATTTTCTAGCACTAGTAAAAATTAAAGAGAGATAGTAATACAGCAGGGGGGATGATGGAGACATGGTGAATTCAAGGCAATAGATGGCATAAATGCTGTTAACTGCTTCACTGCCCTCCTGCCTCCCCCCAGATAATGCCCAGGGGCTTAAAAAAAAAAGCCCCATGGCATGTGTTAAAAAAGTACTGATGAAATATGCTTTAAACCCCCTACCTCTGGGCTATGTTCTCTTAGACTGTGCCTCACTGTATATGGCTTTGTGCTGTTGTAGGCTGTGTGCAGCTCATCAGTAGGTGCTTGGACCTCCTGCCTGTGGAGGACTGCAGATGTATGGCATGGATGGAGGGCAAGCCTGGCCTTGGGAACAAACCTGGCCCTATTAATAACTCATAGTATTCACAGGCATATTCAGA
This sequence comes from Psilopsiagon aurifrons, assembly GCA_025447955.1. Classification (NCBI taxonomy): domain Eukaryota; kingdom Metazoa; phylum Chordata; class Aves; order Psittaciformes; family Psittacidae; genus Psilopsiagon; species Psilopsiagon aurifrons. The sequence continues at coordinate 7,466 of JAOEHY010009836.1, forward strand.
AAGCTCTCAGGGGTGACAGAGATAAATGGAAGCTGTAGGAAAGTGATAGAAAGCAGAGTTCAGACTACTCCCTGTGGGTGATATTCCTCTTCATGTTTTATTTCCAGTTATTTTAAAATTAAGCCATAAATTGAAGGAAGAATTCACATTACACATTCATCTTCTCTTAGGCAGGCCCCTGGGGGACAGCTAGTCTACTTTATCAGGGCGCAGAGTGGAGGGTTTCTGACCGCCGTTGAGGTCTTGTGTCTGTGTATATGTATTGCTTGGACAGGCAGGTGTTTTCTTTTATGTTGTCCTGGGTTATATCATACTTTTTCCCATATTGTTACTTGTTAATATCCATACTGGTATCCCTCAGGTCTTGTTTTGTTAAGATGTAATGTAGGGCCTGGTCCTTGGAGAACCAGGACTTATCCTGGGGATATTTTTTATCCCTATTGGAACATAGAGTTAAATGCAAGTGTTCTTTGGATTTAAAAAATATCATCATGAAAGCAAGTAAGGTGAGGAGAAGCAGGAAGGAAAGTGAAAAAAGGGCACTATGAACAAAGGAACATTTTTATTGCCAAAACCATAGCGATTAATGACATGTAGATTGTCTAGAATGACTTTCTAACCACTGAATCTTTCACTAAACCTGAATGAAACTTTTTGTGCTATTGAGGCATTTAGGATGGTCTTAATCTATGGGGATTCTCTGTTATCTGGTAGGTGGGTCAAACCTGTGCTGAGGACTCTTCCCTAGTGGAACACCAATGTAGGTCTCTCTCCTCCACCTTGCTGCCTATTTTCATAAACCTCTGGGAATTGAATGTTTCTAGGGCCTCTACTGTAGCTAAGGCTGGCCAGCAAGTAAAAGTATCTCAGGAGGAGATGAAGGCAAAGCCAGTGAAATTACCTGTAGGCAATGCCCAGGAAAGCAGGCTGGTAGAAAGTCACACATCCAGCAGCCGTGAACCTAGCTAGGAAATTAAGTGGTGAACACGCCTGGGCACTGGACTGAAGTTGTGAAATGGTTTGTTTGGCTTCTGGCACAGGTGGCTGGGCTGTCTTTTGGTGTGGGCTTGGTTCTTGCCCCAGGGAAACTCATCGTCATGACTACTCACAGATAGTATACCCTGTGAGAGCTTGTGGGCTAGAGGCAGGGTGCAACGGTGGGTGGCTGGCCGGCCTCCCAAGAAGGGAGGTTTGTGGAGTTGCTGGGAGCCAAATGAGATAGCTTGTCCTGGTGTTGTGGAAGGAAGGGAACCTGACGGATAAGTCCTTGTTGGAGAAGCAATGGAAATGGAAACCAAAGTCAAAAATGCAGTAGGGGGGATTGTGAGAAAAGAGCAGTTGGATCAAGATGGAGGTGGTCTGAGGAACTACTTGCTTCTTTTTCTTTTGTAATCTGGTCCTGCCTACAGCTCTGAGCTCATGTTTTTGTACTTCTCAGCTTGCTCCATCTGCTTCCACTTGCTCTTTGGCAAGGCTAAGTGTTTTTGTGGCTGGGCTACAGAGTACCAGGCTCTTTGGCACAGCTGGTGGCTGGGATCAAGGCTTGTGTTTCATTGCGTGGCTTGGCAGGCCCTGCTTCCTCTCCCTGCAAAGCCTTTTGGCTTTTGCCACCCAGGCTTGTGCTTTCCTGAGTGAGTGTAGCCTCCTTCTACCAGTCTAATGGTGCAGCATTGCCCTCCCAGCAGCAAGAATTAGCCCTTGTAAGCAGTACTAGCTTCCCTCTCAAACAGAGCAAGAAGAGCCTGTGGTGTAGAGGCTACAAACATGTTCCTTCTTACCTGACAAGTGGAAACACTCTTCTAACACAGCTTCCTTGCCTTCGGGGGGGGGGGTCTAAAGCACTGCAACTGTATTTCACGCAGATGGTCCTCTGTGTCAGCCGGTAAAAAATAGCAAGAAGTGACATGGTCAGCAAGACAGTTCCCCAGATAACTGTGGAAACGTGTTTAATCTTATGTTGCTGTGAGCCCATTGTTTGTTTCTTGATGCCAGTAATCAGAACATTTATCGTAGCTGCTCTGAATTATCTCAACATGCCGTGGTGTCATGCAGGGCGAGAGTCTCCCTTTGAAGTGGCCTTTCTTTCAGTAGGTGGAGTTAGCAAAGGACGAAAGATTTAGTCAAGGTTATTTAGTCAAGGTTATTTAATCAAGGTTATTGGAACAGCCTGAGATCGCTGAGCTCACTTGTAGCAAATGCTCCTGCATGAATGGTTGTTGTGTTTGCACTAGGAGAGCAGCAGACTATGGGTAGCCCTGTAGGATCATGGGTGATGACACTGGCATCCACAAGTGCACATCCACTGAAACCAGCGGAGTGGCCTATTGTCTAATCAGTCAAGTCTAAGTATGTAGACAGATGGGGGGTATGGAAGAAGGAGATTATCAGAATTCAGGAGAAAGCACTTGTCTAAGTAGTTACTCCATACTGGAGATGATCAAGCTGTTTTTTGTCTCCTAATAAACATTAACTGGTATTATATGCTGAGGGAGATGTCATGTCTGAGTCCTTATAGTGCAGCCTATTACCAAGGCTCATTTTTATCCTGTCCAGAGCAGCTGGAAGCACTTGAAATGTGCCATGACATGGAAAGCTTGAGACTTGCAGCCGTGGGGCTGGAGAAATGGTGCTAGCTCTGGTGCACTCAGAGCTGGTCAAACACCAAGAAGCTCAGCCTGGGACTGCTGTGCTGAGAGACTCAGCCAGAGTGAGTGCATGCTACATGCATGTAGTATTTCTAGTCAGCTCAGCATCAGGTTAATTTGGCCACCTTATTCCAAAATGGGCAAAGCAAGCCAGTTCCTTCCTTTGATCTGCCCCATAGATGTGTCTAATGTGTCTGGGATGGTGCTGGTGCCAAACTGACTTCAGCCTGGCAGCTGCTGCTCATGCAGGTTGGGATTTCAGAGGAGTGATGCACCCTCGCTGAGGCAGTATATTGACCCTATAACCTCTGGAGATGCAGCTCTGGAGAACCCTGAAGCTGCAGAGGGGATGGAGCAAGGAGGGATGGCAGGGCTTACATCTGAGCTGCCACGAGAGAGAGATGTCAGCTCTGCTGGCAGCCACATTGCAGAAGAGGGTCTGAGAAGAAGCCTAAGGATTTAAACGAGGCCAACTAATGCACCTTACAGCTTGATATATTATGCAGCACCAATAGAGCAACACCTGTATGTGTTCCTGTTAGGAAGTTGGGTGTCAGTACCAGTAATAGCTAAGACCCACCTTTTTGCCCCTTTTCCCCACAAAAAAGGGCTGTTTATCCATGCGGAGTGCACGTCTGTATGCTTGCACCTATCACATGGACCTATGGGCTGATTTTAGCTAGAGATGCGGAAGCACTCATTCATTCCAAATAATTTTCATGAAAAGGACAGCCTGGATAAAGAGCAGAGATGCCACTGAGGGCTTCTTTGAGGGGCTGGCACCAGTCTTTGTTCACCCTGTATTGAACCCCATAGCAAATCTATCTGGGAAAGGGGTATTTAGATGTTCCTCAAAAAACAAGGCTTCACACGAAGTTTGTGCTTGATTAGAAAGCCTAAGCCTGAGAGGCAAATTGTCAGGAAACCAGACTCCAGGAGCAAAGTGGCTCTGGTGCAACTTCTCTTTCCCTTGCTTTCTTTAATGGTTGTGCACACCTGAGGGTGGGTTTGGCTGGGGACACATGAGCATCCCGGCACTCAAGGAGCTGAACTACATGGAGAAGCGCACCTCATTTACAGCATGCTGCTGTGCTGGGGGCATGCTGTGAGCTGAGCTTTGTGGGAGAGGAGGGCTGGGAGTGAATCAGGGAATGGAGCAGGTTTTGATGCTGAAGACATGGAAGAGGCAACTCCATCCTACATGCTTGTTTTCTTCTCCAGGAGCACTCCTATAAAGTGTAGTTCACTGAAAGGCACTGTCCCATTTGCCTAAATATTTTGACACAGTTATTATCTGGTTTTATTGGCACTCTTTGGAGTTTTGTTGGTTACGGAGACCAAGCCCTCAGGCCATATGACAAGTGATATGAGCTAGAAAGACAATCAGCCTCATATGGCAAGGAGTCACATTTCTTTACTGTAAACATGTAGAAATTCTTTGCTAACAACACAATATGGGAAAAGCAAACTTTGATGAAAACTAGATCAAAGAATGACTAAGCCAGTACAGTTCATATGAAAATAAAAAAACAATAACAAAAAGCCAGGAGCTTTCTTGGCTGTCTTGCAAGAAGTTGAAACATTTTAATTGTGAATGCCATTACAGCTTGTGTTTTTCTTGAGGTTTGCAAAATAACAGCTAGCCCTTTTGTTCTCCTTTTTGCATCTCTACACTTCTTATTTTTAGACATTACCCAAGAAGAAGCCAAGTGTTATGAGAAAGATTGGTGTTACTGTATTTCTGGCCAGATTGAAATGAGGGATCTTCAGAATCTTTCCTGGAAGAAAAGTCATGTGATGTTGTCATTTTTCTAAATCAGGTAGTTTTGGACTCTGGAAAGCTATCCCTGGGGCTACTGGTTGCTCTGCAAATGAAAATACGCAACTCTGTATACTGAAATAGTGAGTTACCTGTTTTGCTGAACCCTACGTTGTACATGTAACTGTTTAACAGGGACAAAATTCACAGAGCCAGCTTGCCATTTTTATTACAGTTTCTTTGCCACCTTGGCAGTACTGTTAAATAGTGATGCTGACATATGTGCATACACACATATGCGCCGACAACTACAGATAAATATATGCATGTGCTTATCCTAAAATGCATACACGTTACATCTGTATCTAGACACATTTTAAACAAGTGAATCCAGACAGCACATATAAAACTTTTGGTTTAGGTGTGATGAGGCTCTCAGTGACACGGTTTAGTGGTGAATATGGCAGTCCTGAGGTAAAGGTTGGACTTGATGATCTTAAAGGTCTTTTCCAACCAAGTTGATTCTATGATTGTAGTGTTCTCCTCTTGACACCAGTGGAAGATTGGTCATATGAAGAGTCAAGAGTCATCCCCTTTTGGCATATCTGTACTGCTAGTACAAACACTCCATCTAAATCCTGATGATATAGAGATCAATGGCAGTTCCGCCATTGATTCCAGAGCAATGAGGAGTTGGCCCAAAATTTCAGTTGACACTACCTTCTTAATAGATTTGTCTATTAAATCTAAATTGCCAGAGACTATAAGATAAACATTGGGAGTAAAAAAATGTAATAAAATGGTTTAATTTATTTCTGGGTCTATCAGACATTTGTGCTGATCGTATTTTTATGTCCTTAGTTTTCATTTTGGAATAAACAATAACACTGTGATGGGAGATCTCCTAATTTCCTGTTAATAGAGTTTAAATTGAAAAGCATTTTTCAATGAGAGAGCTGCCCATTTAAATTATGGATGGAAATTTTGTTCCATTTTTAAGCTCTTTTTTTCTGGCTGGAGATCCTTGGATCATAAGGCTTTTATAGGTTCTTTAACAATTCATAACAACAGCAGAATTGACACATCCATCTATAAAGATGTTTAAAGTGTATTATGGTTATAAAAGAGAAGGGCAAAACCAAAAAATCACAAGAGAGAGTCCTATTCACCTGCAGCCCCTCCCCAGCCCTGAAACCTGCATCTCTCTCCTCCCGTGGTGGTGACTTGCCTGTGTCACTCCAAGACCAGACAAACAGAAGACTACTTGAAGTGAGAACCCCAGGGGAGCTGTGACCCTCAGTGAAGGGAGAATAGGAATGTCCTCATGGCCCTGACCTCATATCAGACCTTCAGGAACCACGGTCCCACCTAATTTAGAGCAGAGGGGTGGCAAAACTTAGGGACAGGATATAGCTCCTTTCCAGTGTCCTGAAGGTGGCCTGGGCTGTGCAGCTGTATCCCTAGGCAGGATAACTGTGTGAACTCACACAGCAGTGAGACCTGCAAATGTTCATAGTCTCTAATTTAGGTGTATATACTTTATCTTTCCCTTCAGGAATTATAAGCATAACTATATCTGTACCCATATCCATACACATTGATATATATGACCCATGTTCTTAGTAAGGTAGGAATTTCTTGCTTCTGGTGAAGCTATGGAAATATCTGGTGGGCAAAATGTGGGAAGGGCAGGTAGTGGGCAGAGCTGCAGGCCAGAAGGGACATCTCAAGGTTATGCTAAGCCACAGGCACAATGAAATCTGAGTTTAAGGTCCTGGTCCTGCTGAAGTAAATGGAAAATTTCCCACTGCCTCTAGAGGCAATATTTCATCCAGTATGAGCAAGATATTAAAAAGGAACTGATTAGAAGGGAGAAACCCTGGTAACCAATGACCATGGAAAAGAAAACATGAAGAGTACATGACATCTTAATGAGGCTTTAGTTTAGCAACACACTTTATTCTCTTAGGGACTGATGCAGTGTAAGAGTGATTTGTTGACTCCAGATTTATCTGCTTTATTGGTTTTGTGCCACTGCCATAATTTTATCTGCTTCTTTTTTCCTTTAAACATGATACTGTAAGAGGCCTCTAAAGCTAAAACATACAGTGAGTAGACTCTTCTACATTCATTTTGCTTTGCAAGTTGGGGTCCTATATTTAAATTTGGTGTCTCTGGGTGCACTTTGAGGCTTGTTGTAGCTTTATAAATGGCCACTATGTCAGAATAGGAAAAGGAGGATTCTGTCCTCGAGGCTTATTTTTGATGTCGCTCTGATTCCAGATTGTTACCACAGTGTGTTGCATCAGTCAAGTTGGATATGCAGTAAATGACCTCGACTGGAGCCATTAATCAACAAATCATCAGCAAGATGAAAACTTATTGTCTTTTCTTGTGCTTTTGGATATGAAGGACAGTGTCTGATTGTTCCCAAGCCACTATAATCAGAAGAAAAATGCTGCTGGCTTCCTTGGGAGTTAGTGTGGGTTTGTTTTTCCTGGTACCAGGTTTTCCTGGTGAGATTGTGAAGTCCTGTTGGCTGATACCAGGGGATGTTTTGCTGGCTGCTCACCTGTTGCCAAGGAAATCCAGAGGCTGGAATTTCTTGATTTTAAGGATGTGAATAAGTTATTTGGGAGAGCTTCTCTGGGGACTCAAACTGAAGGCAAGTGCATGGGCAGCTTTGTGTGGAATGATGATTTTTTAAGAACAAATAAACATAAAAATATAAAAATCTATATAGCGTGATCTTCTGCTAAGCATCTGAAGGTTATTGTGTCTCTCATTCTGAAGGGGTGCAGGGAGGCAAGGGAAGAATATTTTATCATCTTGGAGTGAGAGAGGATTCATAGTTACAGTCCACTGTTTTTTGGTGTTGCTTGTCCAGAGCACTGGCTGCTTCTGTGATTCCCTTCATTATGGCTCCGAGCTCAGTTCAATTTTCCTGACTCATATTTTACCCTTAGCAGAGTTAGATCTTAAAATAAGCATGGGATTTTACGATGTTTCTGCTGCTAGCAGGAATGCCTTAGTTAACCTAGCAGATATGTCTGATGGAAGAGGGAGAATGTCAATAAACTTGACTTGAACAGCCTTGAAATGTGGTACCCATGTGTAACATGACTCAGTGACATGCACTTACATCTGATTGATAGATTTTTAAAACATTTGAGAGTCAACCCTGAGCTGATGCAGCTTTGTGCAGCTCTTTCTTACATCTCCAGTTCACATCTGTAAATATCTACTCATCCATGCCAAACTCTAAAGAGGTCCCCTCTGTCCCTCCTGGTAGCTTTGGATTACATTCAGTACTATGTAATGTTGAAGTGAGCCTCAAACCCTGGCTTGCCTCTGCTTACAACACAATTCTTGGAGGAGCCAGATTTACCAGGTAACTGATAATCTCTACAACGGAGGAAATGCAGGAAAATTGTCCTTTGTTTTCAGCAGGAATATACCAAGAAACATGCCACATTCTGTTTTTTAAGTACTTGTATCTGCTTTCTTTGTGTACTTAAATGATTTGCAGTGAATATGTGTAATCCACTTTGCTATTGTGTGATGCATTGCAAATGTGTTAGCAATTTTTTTAGGGCAGGGACTATTGAATAGCCATATGTGTGCACACACTGTGTATGTAGCAGGAAGGGCCATGGTTTCTAAGGATTACCACAGTAGACATACATTCTTGATGCCTGCTAAAGCAGGGTCTTAAGTTTTAATTTTTGCCAAAGAAAGAGATGCAATCATACATTCATACTTCTGTGCAGGAGGATTCTAAAACAAGCCCCAGAGCACCACTAGAACAAGCACACCAAATTTAAGGGCACTAAGAAATGTACTGTTTTGCATTACACACAATAAAACCATGACATATAGTACTCCTACCCACCCATATTTATTTTTGGTGATGATGATGAGAGGGACAATTAAGATTTCTTGTGGGAATCACAGAGATCAGCTGGTAATTCAGCTAAATTAGAGTTTTGCTAATGTGCTCAGAGCCTGACAAAATTCTGCTAGAAGTGAATTGCGTATATCTGTGAGTGCATGCATTAAAACAATAAAGGCTTGAGACAATGTTATTGGTTTGTCATATGGGAAGGTAAACCTACTTATCCCTCTGGGTGATGTGAGCTCAAGCGGATCAGTTGTAGGCAGGAAAACTAATCTTGGTCTTGCAAACACTTCTGCATGTACCCAATCTTAAAGCTGCTTCTATCTCTACTGGTAGAGCTATCTATCCTCAAGGGCTTAGAGATGAGTTGATTTTTAAGAGCTAGCAGGTCTGTAGGCTAATAGCATCCCAGTGTTGGACCATAGGAGAATAAGGAAGAAAATGTATCACAAGATGTGTCTATTAATTCAACAAATGTATTTAAGTTTTAATTATTTATAGCATTTCAGAGTATATTAGTAAATGTTCTGTAATGTATTGATACTAATAATGAAGTCTGAGTAATTCAAGATGTAATTACATCATCTTGCTATTAAATCATGCTTAGAAGTAGAAGAGAAAGCAAAAATATGAGCTCAAACAATGAAATATGATTCAGCAAAAAAAAAATAAATTGTTGGTTGCACGATATTTCTAAAACTATCAGGAATATTGAGTAGTAAGTATCTCTACTTATCTTAATAGATGGGATTATTTAGGTCAGTTGGATAACTTGTGTATTGGTTTACTGACAGTATGTGTGATAAGAGAAGCAGACTGTCCTATAATTTATATTTAAGTACCCAGAACCCACAAAAAACCTCTCAAACATGCTCCCCATCACTTTATTCATGGAAGAGGCATTGCTACCTTGCATATAACAAGCTGGCACTGCAGGAATGAGACCTGACGTATACATGGTGTTGTGGGATTGACCAGCACAGGTGTAAAAGCTACTGCTGGCCCCCAGTGCTGGCGGGTCCAGAGGGCTTGTCCTGACTGTCCTGGATGATGAGTGCCATGAGGAAAATGTCTCCCACACAGCAAGTTAAGGCTAGATCCCTAAGGAAGCATCCCAGCTTTCAACCAAGATACTGGGCTGTGAAAAGGGCTGTCATGGCTGGTGCACAGCTGTGTCTGAGATCCCTGCTCATCTTGTGTCATCCACTTTGTATTGCTCTGCTTTGCCTCCTCTGTAGGGCTCTCATGGAGAGGTCACCAACACATACCCCTTATAAACAGATCGATAGACTGTAAAGGATGATCATTAGCAAGATAAGACCTCCGTAACTCATTGGCAATTATTTTATGATATTTCTGATTAATGGTTCCATTTTAGTCATTTCAGTGCTCAGCAGTCTTCATTTGTTAGTGTTGATTATGTCAGTCTGTGCCTTGCCTGAATCTGAGTTATTTTGACCAACAAATGTGAATTAAAATCAATAGAAATGTCATTAGCATCCCCGTGCTGTGAAAGATAATATGACCATTTCTCATGCATTCAGTTTATTAAAATTTGCTAAAGTGTGAAATATGTATGACAAGTAATGATGTTTTAATCTTTCGCCAAGGTAACAATTGAAAGCTGATTGATTCCATTCAGTAATTATAAAATCAAAATGATGGAAGATTGTAATCAAGAAGGATTCTGTCTAATACTTTGTCACGCCTCCATGCAAGATAAAATTCTCATTTATAATGTCTTTTTTATCTGAAAAGAAATCAAACTCCTATTTGCCCCAGTTTAAATCTCATGGCTAGTTGGATAATAAACTCCTTTTTTCTCTGATGAGAAGATAAAAGCAGCCTTCACCCACCGAGGGATCATATTCTCATGTGTGCTACAGTACCTTAAAAGCTCTCAGTTTCCAGGTATCCTTACACAGAACAAGGCTGAGAGGATGACTGTGTTGCACTGCTGGAGTGCTGGCAGTTATTGTGGTCTTTGTGAGACAGTTGAACACCCAGTCCTTCTTCCTTCCCCTCCAAAAAATGTCAATGTCTGTTTCTTAACCAAGCCATGGAAATGTCCTCAGAGCCTGACAGGGTCTGTGAGTGATGCATGGAACCAGGCTGGGTGTGCTGGTCTGCCAGAAACATGCAGAAACAGTCCCATGTTCAGCATCTCACTTGCTGCTGAGGCACCCCAGGGACCCTGGATGAACCAGCCAAAAGGCTGATCCTCCAAAACTGTCTGTGGATGTTTTGCTTGAAGTTACACAAAAGAGGTGCCACTCTGCTCTTGGTTGGCATTTCACTGTAACAGTGAGATCCAGTGACAGAACAGACCTGGCTTTGTTTCCGACTGTGCAGTTCATCTTGTGCATAGCCTTGGGCAAGTCCTTCCCTTCTCCCTGCCTCCCCTTGCCCACACAACCCCCCTCTGAGCTGCGTAATAGCAGTAGACATGACTTACTGCAGTGCTGTGGCTGGTTGGGTCTATATAACTAAATAAACAAGAAAGGCAGAATGGTGTAATTTCTTAAAAGGATTCAGCTTGGAAAGGTCTTGTACTAACTAGAGATTAAAAACATTGTGGTGTGTTGAGGTTTATCCACTTCTGCTCTTTGCTTACCTTTGGAAGAAAGGGGAAGCTCACATCTGGGGAACACAAACAATCGTATGTGTCAAGTTCCAACCTACCAATGCAACTACAGGATGAATTACAAATACTCTGAAACCTAAGCAGAGGGTCAGAAGGAACCCAGCTTATCTCTTCACTCTCTTTAGAGTGATGTAAGTAAGAGTAGTCTGCGGACCAGACATCTGCTCAGAGATGTCCTGGGTCAGAAAGCAGTTTCCTTTCTGGACTGCTTGTTTTTGATATCCAAACTGGGGAAGCATTCAGCTATTTTTTAGTATAGAAGCATGTCTCTCTGAAACACTGACGTTTTAGGGTAGGCTGAGTGCTCTGCAATGAAACCCCAGATGCAGTGCAGTTGGTGGGTGGCCTCAGACAAATTTTAATGGGTTTTGGAATAGGGCCCAAGCATATCCCAAAGAACAGGAGAAGGAAGCTTTGGTTTAGCCAAATCTCTAAGCGTGTGCTTACCCATTGAAATTAATGAGAATTAAGCATATACTTTAGTCTTCTGCTGACTCGTACCTTAACAGCTGGCTTAACGAATACTGACCTGCTGAGACACTGCATGAAACAGGCATATGCATAATGAGGACGCACCATTTAAAACAGCAGATTTCTCTGGTTTTCTAGGGACATAGCAAAAGCAGAATTTGGCCCTGTGCTCTGTGGAAGAAGAAAATTTTAAATCATTAACTGCAGCTTCTCACTGCACCATTTTACACGATGCAGCTCAATGGCTGTCTGCTAGAAAAGAGGTTCTTCTCTGTTTCAGTCTTCTAACAGGATTTTTACCATCCTGCTCATTAGAAGGGTTATTTTCTTTAACCATATTGCTGTAGGAATGCATCTTTAAAGTATCCTGCTGCATTATTTTAACATAACCTTCATTGCTTTTCAGCTTACAGTTCCTGGAATTCTTTTTTCTCCCAATAAGAAGTGATATTGCTTTGTTTTTTTTTTTTTCTGAAGAACCTTGATGGATGATCAGGCAAAAGCCCTAATATATGCTTTGGCTTGATAATTCCATGGTCAAACTGATTTTAAGAATTGGTCTTCTTGCACTTGCTGATGAATCGAATGAAGCAGCTAGTGTATGAGATCTAGCCAGCAGCACACAGAACACATTAGGAAAACAAAGAGAATGTGATTCTAAATTGAGGCAAGAACAACATTTTCTCACCATTCTGCGTGAAGGCAGAAGAAGCTCTGAATGGATACAAACTCAATTTTCTTATTGGACCAATGGCCTCTTCCCCCATCAGATTATTCAAAGGTAAATTTGCTTTTCACTTTCTCACACAGACCATTTTTCCCTCACTTGTTTATTAATGACATTATTTGTAAAATGCTAACTTCATTGTCTGCACTGTTACGATGTTATCTCTATGTGCTTCTGTGAGAATGTAACAATGTCATGAAAAAAAATTATGTAAAAATGAGGTGGCTGCATAAAATGGGATTGACAAAATGTAATAAATCACTGCTGGGCTGAAGAACAGAGCTGCATGTGTAATGAAATATTTCAGCATTACATCATCGTTTATGTAACATCTGGCAGAGCCTTGTATTTCAGTGCTGCTTTGAATCAGGATCATTTTTTCTCTCCGAGAAAAGAGAAAAACAAGCCATTAGGTTTTGCACATAGAAAAAAGAAAAAAAAAGAGAGAAAAAAGAAATCCTTGAAACACCCATGTGAGGTTACCCTGAGAAGTTCTGCTGTCCCCATCTTCATGCAGATAATATAATATCTGAGATGCCTGATATCCAAGGAGGATTTTTTCACCTTTATAGGAGAAACACACCTTTAATGTGAAGGGATGTTTTGAGGTTGCACAGTTAATTTCCCTAAATGAGAGTTTTTCTAATTTGCATCATTATACTTAACCTGGGGTCAGACTTCTAGCAAAGACTCAAGGTGTGAGTTACATGTACTTGAGGGTTTTACAAAAGGATCTTTTTTTTCCCAAAGGAGAATTTAATTATCTTTCTGCCACTGTGCACTGCTGGTCCTGTCTTGCACAGATATTAGGGTTCTTTCAGTATGGACTCCTCCACCACAGGCTGCAAGCACAGCCTTTTGTGTCCCTGGGATTAATCATCGTGCCCAGGCTCACCTGGGATGCCAGGCAGAGCAACATGATGCGCCACTGGCATGAGTGTTAGTTGAAATTAGCTGTTGCAAGAAACGGAGTCAGAAATGGAAGTGTCTGCTACTGAGTCTCTGGACCTGACCTGGCTGAATTCAGCAGAAGTTTTGCTATTTATTTTGAGGGGACTTGGCTTTTGCCTTGTGCCTTTTGCCCCAGAACCCCCCTGGGAGGTCCTGGTGTGGTGTCCACAGTGATGCGCACTGTAATGCAGGGGCACAGGCTACCGTCCCTCCCAGCAGCAGTGACACTGTCCTTCTCCATGCTCTCAGTGGGTAGAGCTGCCCAGAATGCAGGTATGGGGCATTGGCAAGAACCTGCTATATCTGAAAATGGTCTTTTTGCTTTCTTTTGCCAATACTTTACGGTTTGAGGAGGAAATAAGGCAGGTTCCCAGAGAGAAACCACTCTTTGGTTAGCTCCTTTTCAGTTAATCCAATATCATGAAGATAAGCCTGTGTTACCATAAGCACTCCAGGGGTTTTAATGCAGTACATTTATCCAGCAACATAGGTCTGGCTATACATAGATACGTACATAGAACTAGCTGTTATACCTATTAAACTCCCCTTTCAAGTTTTCCCAAGGTTGGCACAGAATGGTAGATCTTGATACGCAGTAAAGTGCAATATATGAGTTTGGTTTCTCATAGTAGAAATGGCAAGATGAAGTTTGGAGTGGTCTGGGTACAACAGTTTCAGTAGAAACGAAGAGTCAGTTTCTGTGGAAACCCAGTATGGCACAGGCATCTGTAGTACTTTTGCTCTTTCTGAGCAAATGTTTGAGTTACTGAGAAATTTGTTTGCTTAATTTTTTTAAACCAGCAGTGTCTTCTATTGAGGTTCATTTGGAGGAGAAGTGCTGTACAGCATGAATGTTTCAAGCAGGCCAGAATAAAATTGACAAAGGCAAAAGAAGGAGGCAATGGGCATATGATTGAAATATAAGATTTGGAATCGGGATGTCTTATTCCTATTTCTGGTTTTCCTGCGGGTAACCGGGGGAAAAGAAATCACTATCAAGGTGAAAGCTGGCCACACACAGGGCCACAATGACTCATACTAGCAGCAGAGGGATGTTTTAGGATGAAAACTCCTCCTTTCAGCACCTGAGGTTTTTGGATGAACGTATTTTCCCTTTCTTCTAGGAGTGTCAAAGTACAGCTGACTTAGGGATTTCCAAGGAGAAGGAGAAACATTTTTTTCAGTACAGAGGCATGTCCATTATATTTTTGACTGTGGGCATTGCTGGAATAGAAGCAGACTACTGCATCACGGTGGTACTGGTCAGGAGCAGTGTAAGCTTTGAGAACAAGTGCTGGTAGCGGCTAAGCTCACCTTGGGGTGACTATGGAGTTGTGATGATGCCATCTCAACTGACTTCTCCCATGATGAAAAATTAATTGCCATGGCTTGAGTGGTGGGCCTTTTCAGTAAGGTAGCAGTAAATGATGCCTCTCCGCTGGGATTTCTTGCGAGACACCAAGTGAGACCTCCATTGATCTTAGCTCTTCCTTTGTATTTACAGTTTGTATCTGTGCTCCTCATACTGTCATAGCCACAACTTAAACAGAGTAATAGAAGACTAAATTATCTAATGCTGATAAGGTTCTTTCAGTCCCCTGGGAAAGATCACAAAAATATAAGCTGACAATGCAAGAGCATCAGTGTGGACTCAAGGAGAAAAGAAGAGTTCTTATTTGATGAAATACTGGCTGAATGGTGGGTGAGATGTTTTTTGATCTCTGGTTTCTTCACTTTCCACAGCCTGTTTGTGAACAAATCTGGGTCCTCTCCTGGGCTGAGATGGCGTTGTCATACAGCAGTTCAGGATCTCCTGGTTTTGACCACTGAAGTCCAAGGAAAGACATACAGCTTGCTTCCTTTTACATGCATAAACCCTTTCTTCCAGTGCTTCAGTAACCAGGAACTTTGGCCCTTAGATTCATGCCTACCCTCATGGGAGCACAGCTCTGCTATTAGGGTGTGCCTCCTTGCTAAAGACTGAGCTGTATTTCAGTAAAATAGAATGAAAAGGCCCTCTCTCTTGCTGTTCTTTATTTTGCCCATGTCAAGGTCATGAGTTGGTGAGGAGCTGTTGCTATTTTCTGCCTTTTCAGAATAATTGCTCTTGCCTTCATCAAAACCCATTTGGGATCTTGGTGAAAGCAGTGATGCTGGTTGGCATCACTGATCTTGCTTAAACACTTGAACAATATGTGGAGACTAGTCTGCATGGTCACAGGCCACATCTGATTACGTTGAGGCTGTCAGGCAGTCCACTACTGTGCCAAGCAGGAAAGAGCGTTTTACTCTCTAAGAGATCAGTAACGTGCTGAAGATTTATTTAAGTGCTAGGTCAGGTGCTAATGTGTACCATTGGGGCAAGAAATGAGTATGCCCAGTCTGCCGAGAAGACAATAGCATTTCTGGGGGAGTGAAAGGGGTCACCTGCTGGGGAGGACGTCTCAAATGGTCCAAGGAGCAGTGGTGCATGGAGAGCAGAGGTGCTGGAGAGCGCTTGCTCCTGCTGCTGTCCCCTGGACTTAGTCCCTGCTTGCACAGTCACCAAGGTCCTGTGGCTTTGCAGCAAGGGCTCTTGTGATTTCACTCTGCACAGGAGGAGATAAAGCAAGAGTTTTTCCATTTCTGTCAGCCTCTGGCTGTAATAAGCTTTGCAGCCATGCTGCCTGTTGGGATTTATGGCTAAGTTACTCACATCTGTTTGCCTGATGACTTGGCTCAAATTAAGGGCAAGTTGAGGCTAGGATCCAGGCACCTCCATGCTGGCAACCATTAAAATGGTTCCGTTTCCTTGCAGCTTGTGCCCAGTGAATGGCTTGAGGTCCCCCTCACTGCACCAGCAATTACACTGACTATGGGCAGTTGTCAGCATCACTGCCACCACTGTCCACCTGGACTAAGGGCTGTGAGTAACCAGCGTGGCACACCAGCCTGCTGGCAGGACAGTAACCAACCAGCCTCTGGACATCACTCAGCAATTAAAGTGTTGAATAGTCTGATCAAGTTAATTCACTACCTAGCAAATGTTTCCCTCCTGGCACAACAGATAAAGGAGCAGTAATGGTAACAGCGAAAGAATTTTATATGGGGATTCATAACAGTGTTATTTCAGATTTGTTTCTTTCTACTTTTTGACAGCTGTTTAGCATTGCACAGATGTATATATCAATATTTTTTCCCATCATTTCTACAGCATGAAGCTGCACTTATTTCCCAGATCTTCTATTTAATACAGCCAAGCAATATTCAATTACGTATTTAAGCAGGAGGTTGGGAACAGGCAAGGCTGGGCTAGAAGAAGAATTGATTGGTTTAGTTACAGTCTTTGGAAAGGTGCCTCCAGCAGGCTCTGCTCCCTGTATCTCTTTCTCTTGATTCTGGGGAGCTGCAGGGGAAAGCAGAAGGGGGGCAAATCCTTTGTCACCTACCAAGGCTCCCTGTTCCCACTAGGCTAATACTGTCCTTCAGGACTCTTCTGGCAGGAGAAATACTAAAGTGAATAGCTATCAGCGTCAGTTGGTAGGCTGAACACTGCCATCAGGACACAGCATTTCAGACCCATGAGAAACATTCAAAGAATTATGGCTGGCTGAAGTTGTTCCTGCCTTGTTTCTTCCCCATGATCATTACTTATGGTGACGGTTACTAATAATATTGGCCTATTCATGACTGCTCTTCCATTGTGTTTTGTTTGCTTTGAGCTGGTGATGTTTGGCTGTCACATGACAAGTTGCTCCTGATTTATTGCTGATAAGGTCAGAATTAAAATCATTATTTAAATACAGTAAGTTTTGAATATAAAGTTTGTTTTATTTTCATTCTTGTTGTTCCCCCCCCCTTTGTTCTCTGCTATTTGATGGTTTGCTTCCCATGTTCCTTCCCACTGACTTCCAGGAGGGACTTCTTGCTGTATAAACAAATAGATTGATTTCCAATATGGACTTTTTCTTCCTCGAAAAAAGATATCCTAAGGGGAAATTGGCAGTTCTCTGTGTGTGTATTTTCTTACTTGCATTAACTTGGAGGAGTTTGGAACCCAGAGACAAGATTTAAGTCAACAAATCCCTCTCCCTCTTATCCAATTTAGTTGTTTTAACATAATACAACCATTTTCTAAATCAAACTGATGGAGCGCTTCCTAAAGGCATTACACCAACTGTATATCTGGAATCATATTTGCCTTCTTTTATTGCATTAGCACCAGGCTTGAACTTTTCAAATTTGCATTGTGCTTTGCTGAAGTTCTCAGGATATTTGAAGCAGTTTATAGCTGGAATCTGGTGTGTTTTACACAGAGGCTGGAGAGTGAGTTATAGAATAAAGTTTGTGTAGAGATGAGATTTTAATTTCATGGAACAAGTAGAAACTGGAATATGAAAGCAAGAGGAATAGTGCATTTGTTGAGTGGTTTTCAAGGCACCACAGAGTGAGTGCTGTGTTACAACAACGATTCTGGGTGTCTCACCAGACTCTTTAAAGGGTTTTATTTCTTAACTTTGAAAAAGGTGCTGCATAAAGGTCTGACATATGGCAAAGGTATATAAGCAGAGAGTGCCAAGGGGATTGCACTGAACACCTGGGATGTAGTCTGGCAATGCTTCTGTCCTGGCTTTGGCAAGTATGTCTTTTGGTATTTGAACCATATGGTATTTTGCCATATGGGCTGCCATATTGGGCATCCTTCTTAAGATACGCTTGCAGTACTAAAGAGGAGTATTTTCAAAGACACAAATGAGACTCTTATGCTTATCTGTGCTTTTGAATATCTGCTCACTTGTTCCTGAGTGGTTATTTCAGTGATATTTCTTTGCCACCCGGAGCAGTGGATAGTTAGGAATGAGCTCACTAAAGCAAGCTGTACAGAAAATAAGGCCAAGAATATACACTGGATGTGTGTGAGGAAACAGAAAGCTGAGTTGGCATCAGTTCAGGCAAAGAACTGAGGTCCCCAAGCTACAGAATGGAGAGATATATTGATGCCTTTTGTATGACTAGGACCTCAGTGCCTCTGGCCCCAGGGGAGTTTGCTTGAAACCCTCCCAGTTTCTCAGTGGTAGGGGCATAGTTGAACCACAGCCCAGATGACTCCTCACATATTTGTGAGATCTGACTGTGCTCAGATGATAAAAATCCCAAAGTGCTCACAACTGGATGCCTCAGGGCACTATTAAAAGGTTATGGAAGTACCTGATTGCAACCTGCTGTCATTTAGTACCTCTTTCCACCTTCCACAGCAGAAACCAAGTAATTCTTTCGTTAAGTTGTGCCTCCTTCACACATGCTGGCAGGCAAATGGGTGCAAGGGAGGTTGGTGTGCTGGGTCCAAGAAATCACCTTTCAGAAGAAAAGTAAATTAGCAGTGGAACACTGAAGGGTACTTGCAATTGCAGTTCCTGTATGATAAGTCTGGCCCACTTCAGAAGCATTCATTCCCACTCCCTACCCTCCTCCAAAGTGCCACAACCAGCTATTGGACAATAGCTTAACGTCTAAAAAAATAGTATCATGATTATGAATAATGGATTGGCACAAGATAGATGCCAGATGGAGAGTATTCTTAGTTTTAAGTGAAAACCATACATTTTAGTAAATAAATAATAATAAAATCCATTTTGAGGTCTGTACCACAATTCTTTGAACAAGGTTACTTGAAAAAACCCAGCGAAGCCCACTACTTGCAAATGACACATGAATGAATGTCTGGGCTCCCAGTATAGACATGTAAAAAGATTCTCTTGGTATTTTTCCTGCAGGGCATATCCTGCCAGGTGTGGCAGGCATTCCTGGGGGATAGAAAATAGCCTCATGCCCACTTGGAGGATCAAAGAAATCTGTGTGATGGCCCATGGCCAGGATTTTTGGTGGTCAGGGGATAATTTCTGATGGTTTGATAATCTCTTCACAAATCCCTGGAAGAAGGTGTGCTCAGCGAACCGTGATATAAGGAAGAAATTCTTTACTGTGAGGGTGGTGAGGCACTGGAATGGGTTTCCCAGGGAAGTTGTGAATGCTCC
>JAOEHY010009836.1:27300-44965 GCA_025447955.1 Psilopsiagon aurifrons
TGGTTTAGTGTGAGGTGTCCCTGCCCATGGCAGGGGGTTGGAACTAGATGATCTTAAGGTCCTTTCCAACCCTAACCATTCTATGATTCTATGATTCTATGACCAGGAAAGGTATTTAGCCTGGGACCTTTTAGCAATAGGTGTTCATAACATGGGTCATTTGGGATCTACTGATACTTCTGCTCCATTTGCTCTGCCCTCCCTACAGCAGGGATTAGCTTCTCTCTCTGTAGTAAGGATAGGGCATTCTTTACTCTCCCTGCTAAAAGAAGTTAACCATTGCTAAATTTGTACCCAGCGCACATTTTCCACTAAAACAAATGATGAGTTTGTGGTATGGGAGAGCTCTGTGGTCTGACAGAAGTGCCTCCTGCTGACAGTGCACTAACCCCACCCTCACTGATGGCTGCAGCACCCTCTCCAAGATGTTAAAAAGAGTGTTTAAAGCATCTCAGTGCTTACCATTGACTAGCCACATGAGCAATTTTACTTACAGCCCAATTTTTCCTTTACTATTGATTATATCAGGAAAGATGAAAAATACAAAAGCAGCATTGCAAAGAACAGGTCAGTTTATTTAGGCTCTCTCTCAAAATTGTCTGTTTTAAAATTCAATAGATGATCATGAAAAGCTGATCTTTGTGAGAAAAAAAAAGCCCATCACACAGTCCAGCCCCTCTGCTTTTTATTGCTGGGCTTTGCAGGGGAACCATGAAACTGAAGTATGCTTGACCTCTTGCCAAATAATTAGTAGCATGTTTTTACCTCAGATAATCACATTTTGTCACTGCTTCAAACTGTACCAAGTTGTCATTATCTACCAGATGTATTTTTCCTTGCCGTATGTCATTAATGCAGTTTTTCTCTGTGTTATCAAGCAGCTTTTGGATCAATACCTCAACAGGTGGTGCTCAGGTTTTATGCAACTTATAAGTATTGAAGGGGCTCATGATGTTGTGGTTTTGAGGGATCTCCCTCCTCAGTCTAGTCCTGTACAGACATGCTCCTTTCTCCTGCATGTGGCTAGTGACCAAAATCAAGGGGACACCACCACGGCATGGTGCTCACTGACATTGACAATGGTAGGGAAAGACTGCTGGGGACATTTCTTAGTACGAATGTCTGGTGGGGAAAGATAATAGAAACACCCAAAGCATAGTATCCCTCTCTTGTGCTTTTTCATGCTTTTCCTTTTCTGTGTTGTACATCATGGATAACCAAGTGATCAAAACTGATGGCAAAATCCCGGGGAGGGTTATGATCAAGCTGTGTCAAAAAAGGAAGGATTTCCTTCCTGCCCTGGGCTATGACCCTTCTTGCACACAGACAGGAACTTCACTGATTGACTTCCAGCCACACACCACTGCCAGCCTACACCTAATTGGCTGTCTGCTCTCCTCTAGGTTTTTTTCAATCCTGTATGTTTAAAGGTGAGAGTGTTGCCCTAGCAGAATTGGTACACCAGGACATTTGCTGTAGTAGGACTGAAATGCAGAGCCAGAGTGCTCATACCCAGCGCTTCGATGACAGCCCATGTGGCACAAATGGCAGGCCAGGTTTGTGCCTTGGACAAGAACTTGATATTCATTGCATATGCAGTGGGTGGGGATATTCAGTGTGTAGGCAGGGGATAGGGAGTGCATCATCTCCTTCTCAGCTCCCCAGCCTCAACTGTCACAGGATCATCCTTTGGCTTACATTGCAATATCTTGTCTAATATCAGTGGGTTTTAACTCAGCAGTTAAACTGGCCTAGGAAATCAGCAGCAAACCGTCCTAATTTGATTTTCCTAAACTGAGATCTTGTTCACCACTCTCTTCCCAGCACACAGATTTTCAGATGTCCTTGTGTCTTTAATGTGGTTATGAAAGGATGCTGTTTTGTATAACCTTATGGGTCAACTTACAGGGTAGAGAAGAAGCACAACACAAGTCAAAATTTTGCTTCCCCTTAATCCGGAAATTAATTTACCAGCAGAGGGCTCTTTCATGACTATGTTTTTATATTTGCTGGGTTTTTTTCCTTTATCAAGGTTATAATGAGGTTTAAAGAAAAAGATAGAGAATGTATGAAGCTGTCTACGTCCACAGAGTTTAGGGCAGATGTGGGCTCTGTCTCTCTGGGTGTGCTGGGGGTACTGTTTCTCCATGTGGGAAAGCAAGGGGCAGCTTGGGGAAGCATGAGGTGGCTCTTGGCCATGGGACCTGTGCTCTGCTGGCACATTACACACCAGGGATGAGGCAGGGAAAGCCCATTTTGGGGTGAAAGCTTTTAAACCAGACCTGGGCTCCAGCCAGCAACCTGGGAGAGGGATTGCAAAGCACAATCCCATGGATGGTCAAGGGCGGGTGATGGGGGTGGCTGCTGCAGTGGCTCAGCCACCAGAGCCGAGTGACCCCGTGAGCAGTGAGGGGCATGCTGGTGGGCAGTAAGAGCGGGGATGTCCCCTGCGGCCCTGAGAAGATGCCGTGGCCTCAGCACCCCTGGGGCTGCTGCCCTTCACAGCAGGCAGGGCACCGAGGCTGGCATGGGGTCTCCTCTCTCTTCCTTACCATGAGCCCTTGAATGGAAACCCACCACTCGGTGCCTGTGGCCGTTTGCTAAATGCTAAAACACTGTCGCAGTAAATGCTAATGATAACAAACAGCAAATACTACATATTGTCACATATGAATCAGTTTGAAAAAAAGTTGTATGAACTCTAGATTAACATCTGTTTTATGTCTTTTGCAATGAAGTGATTTTTCCGGTCATAGAAGGTGGAATATTTATTATTTCAACTGAGTTCTTGAAAATACAGGGCATGAATAAAATCAAGAGGAAAAGTGGGGTTTTCAGAGGGTTTTCATAGGTCGTAATGTTTATTCTTTTTACCTTCACAGTGTAGGCAGAGGACTTTTGTCCTCTTCATCCTTTTGGTACTTGCAGAACTATATCTTGAGTGGAGCCAAACAACAGGGCTTTCATTTATCATTAAGTGGATATTTCAGGAAAAAGAATCTCACTTTATTATTTTCATTTATGAAATGTGAAAAGTGCTGAGATTCACTGTATTTTTTTTTTTGACTTTGGAACTCACCTTGTGATCTCAGAGACTTATAAACTTGGCTTATATAAGCACATGTAAAATCTGTGTCAGAATGTAACTAGGCCTAAATGTATTGAACTTTAGGAGGTGGTAGTCAGTCCTCGGCCAGTTGTTTGGCGCACAGAAGGAGTGGGAGCTCTTGGGGTTTTCCTGGTCTTCAGGGCTGGTGTAAATGAGAGCACTGTAATCTCTGGGTTACATTGCTCTCTGGGCATGCCTGTGAGATAGTGTCTCTGTTGGCAGAGGTGGAGGATGATTCACAGAATGGGCTGAGCAGTTCACCTCCAGGAACTGAACTCACGTCTCTGATGCCCCAAAACAGTCTTCAAGCCACTAGGCTGTTCTGAACATAACACCTGGTTTCAAAAGATGATTATTAGAAGCCTACAGGCTATATAATCACCACTGTTGCTTGGAAGCCCTGGATTTCCACCGTCAATATGACTAAAGTCAAGTCCCTTCATGGCTGCTTGGCACGTCCTGTTATTTTGGATGCACACCACACCAGAAGTGGTGAGCTCCTGTGATGGAAAGGTGCTTTCCTCCTTCAAGGGAAGCGAGCCCTGTATAGAAAGCTTTGGCCAAGCAAAAGCCCATCACTTTTGCTACAGTGCAGGGGCCTCCGCTTCATCAGGAAGATTGCATCTTATTTGGGGTGAAATTTGCTGCCTTTGATGCCTTAAAAAAGTGCTGCACTGGAGGAGTATCTTAGAGGAAACTTCCAGAGATTTTTCAAAATTCTAGCCTGTTATTGAAAGCAGTAGGATTCCCTTTGGAAAAAAAATACATGTTGTATTTATATGAGACTGATCATCAATCAGTCAAAGAAAGAAGAGAACCCAACAACCAAAAAAGCAAATGGTGATAAAGATCCCAGACGAAGTCACTCTTCTCAGTGTGCAGCAAGTCTGATGAACTGAAATAGAAAATCCTTCCCATTTATTTCACCTGAAAAAGTAATTGACTTTGAAGTCTTCGAGTAAATTGTGGTCTGTATTTAATTTCTTGTCCAAGGGAAAGAATGTCATTCTGTTTTCCTTGTGGGTCCTATTAGCTTTAATGTCAGATGCACAGCTGAATCCCTTGCATCAGGTTCCAAATTTACCCCCAATATCAGTGTGCTTAGGATTCAAACAAAAATCAGCCTTTCATCTCCCAGTTGCTTAAAGGATCATGCCATAATACCACATTTATTAATTCAAAATCTCCCTTGTCTGTACATGAACAAACGGAGCTGAGTAGTCAGAAGAAGGCAGAGAAAGTGTGAAGATTGTAATTTAACTCTTAGACATTAATGCAGCCTATTAATCCAAAATATTCTTACCCTTCTAGCAAACGTATGCATTTTTGCCCTTTGACTGCCTGAACAGATACATTCAACACCTCAGGCTGCCAAGTTCACAGATCCAAACTTCTGACTTTCTTGCAGGACCTCATTACCTTTTGAATAACATGTGTACTTTGTTATATTTGTCATCATCAGTTACAACATGAATGGGGCATCTGCATCCAGCTGACCCCTAAGGATGCCCTGAGAACCAAGTGGAGTTTCCTCATGAGTCTGAGTTTGGGTGAGTTCCTGTTAATGCTGTATTAGAGCAATCATCTGAAGACAAAGGAGTGGTGCTTGGATTTGTGCATCATATTTTGTCTGTTCCAGTACAAAGGACATTATCTGAACCCACAGAAATTCCTAAAATAAAAACATTGCATTTGCACTTGTTGTCTGCTTTACCTGGATATGTACAAGCTCTCTGTAAAAACTTCTATCTTCTTTACTTGTCACATTGACTTTTTTAGCCAGAGGATACTTTTTGCTGATGCTTTCTTGTATTTTTCTGATAAAAACAGAAGACAGGTTAAAGTACTCCTACACACCAGTGTATAACAGTGTATCCAGAGGAACCCAGCCCATGCTCTGATGATGCTGCAGGAGCAGCCTGGATGGAGGTGTTCGTGTCTGACTTTGTGCTGCCCGGTATTCTGTGCTATTCTTCGTTGTGTTTATCTCCTCTTGTTTTTCATGACAACAGACATACTGATCTGCTCCACTTGGATCAAATTCTGACAGCTTAATGTTGTTTCTAGAAGGACATTCTTGTACCTGTGGAGTACCAGTTCTGATCTTTTTACCGTCTCCTTCCTGGTTCATACACTCTTCTTTTGTGCTGGCTGTATATTCAGTCCATCCAATTTTGTCATCATGTTTATCCCCAAACTGTTTCGATATGTTTTCCTGGGCTTATCCCAGGAACTTTCAAGAGCTCCTTTTCCGTAACTCAATTGAAGGTTTCACAAACCACTTTGTACAAGGTTTTACAAACCACTCTGCTGCAGGTCTGAGGAATTTTTATTTTCCCTAATTACAGCCTTTTTATTTGTCTTTTGGTACGATAAGCTGTCACAGACCATTTTGTTTGAGATCATGACTCTAATTCCCAACCATAACAGCAATTTTGCTGTCAATATCACAATCCTGTGAAGGTCATAGCAGAAAGGGCAATCTGAGAAGTTGTAGAATAGCTCCACTGTAAAGGTCAAGTCTATATGTACTGCACTGCATGGACTATGTACACCATTCTAGAGGCTCAGAATAACACGTCTGAGTAAATGAGTAATGAAACTAAAGCCAGAGGTTATTTTTGGACACAAAGGTCCAATGTAGTGTACCTGAGGTTGCTTTTGACCAGCATTACCAATTTTACAGGAGGATCATTCATGCTGCCTAGAATACTGTGGCCTTACAGTATCTCTTGTGTTTCAAAACAAGTGCTAACCTTCCTCCAGAGCTAAGGTATTTGGACACAGCCAAATACCTTAAATATGGTAAGCAGATACAACTTACCAGGAAGACTTACCTTCATGGTAAGCGAGTAATCATCTCCTCCACAACAAAGACACCTTTCCAAATTTGAGAGTTCATCAGAGGTCATGATATAAAGTTAGTTCTGTTGTAAATATCTCCTGTACACGGTTGCTTCTGTGTAACAGGCTACAGGCACCAAGGAGGATTTACTATTAATTTTTAGTGTACTGCTAAGATCTTGTCTGAAGATTTTTATGCCGTTGTCTGAGCACTATTGCTTTGATGGCAAGCAGATGATGCTTAGAGTGCCATGGTTTTAGTCCTTCACAGCAGACATGCAGAAAGCTGTAGAAGCATCTGACTGTACATTTCTAGACTGACATACGCTGTTTCTGGAAGTCTTACCTGTTTTCTGTCTTCTTCAATGTATTCATGAGAAATTTCCTTTTTATGGCACTTACGTTACCACAGCATCTCAGCACTTCAGCATCTAAGCTGTGTTTGTCTTTGCAACCTGCCACAAATAGGGAAGCGTTTTTATCCTTGCAGTTTTTGTAGAGTGAAGAATTGCCTGGAAGGTATTAAGTGACTTGTTGAAGATCACAAAGCTATTACAGGCCAGGAAATCCGAAAACTGAAACTCGTATCGTAATGATTGTACCATCCTTCCTCCAAGACTCTGAGAAGAGGCACTTTCTAGCATAAGCCTCAGCCTTACCGACAGGCTGATAACACATGAATGTGTCTGCCCTGTGGGCCTGGTGTGACTTGGCAGAGCCCTTTGGCAGTGCTTTCATTTGGAAGTGTGTGAGTGCTTTTGTCTTTGGAAACTTAGCTCTCAGAGCCAGTTGTTGGAAAGAAACATGTATTTTCTTTATGTTTGTGCTTCTGAGGAAACCTGGTTAGAGGCATCAAGCAGCAACAAGAGCTTTGGTGCGATTTTGCTAGACTATTTTTAGACATACGTGTGAGACATAGGCATTTTCTGTGCATTGCATCAGATTTGCTGGCAGCACTTTTATCTCCTGATGACCCTGAATCACCAAAGTTGTGCTTGTTCAACCCTCACTTGTTGGGAAGCAGCAGAAGTGGTCACCAATTCGAATTGAACCACCATCTGATTTCCAGAGCTGGATTCAGAAAACAAGTTCTGGAAAAAGAGTTCAGAAAACAAGTTCTAGACAAGGTTTTCTGAGGCACTTGTTGGATGAGAGGACAAATTTTCCTGCATGGCGTGGCTGCGAAGTTGTAGCACATGTAAGTGGTTGACTTCACACTTCATGAAAGTCTACAAATCCACCTGCCTTTTCTTTCTTCAGGTCTGGAAGAGCAGTTGGCCATGGGGAAGTTTTTCTGATTTGGGGTGACTGTAATGCTGAGATCTGTCCTAAACTTCATGTTGTTCAACATTGTTATCAGTGACCCTTGTTCCAAAGGTAAAACAACTTCTGTTTAACATTTTCTGCCACCACAAGGATTAGTGGAAGTTGCCATAAGGATTGGTAATTACTGCTGAGAACAGCACACTCAGAAGAAGTGCACCCATTTAAACCAAGTTTCAGTGTATTAAAAACAAGTCATACATCAAAGACAGAGGGCTGCAGTCCCTTCTTATCATGTGGGACACCTTGGGCACCAGCACTGACCTGGGCAAAGTTAAGGCAGTGATTCCCCCATGAGGGGCTTCATCCTCTCAGAAGAGGGTTCTGGAAAAGCTGGTCCCACCAGGCTCACCTCAATTTAGTGCATACAGAATCTCGGATGAAAGCATTGCTCTCTGTGTTATCTATTAGAAAGGTGATTTACTTGTGGTGAGTAACACTTTGGTGGAGAGAGAGTAGTGGCTATTAGAAGAGCATTTAATGTAGCAGGGAAAGGCCTAGCTAGTTGGAGCTTCAGTGGATGGTATTTCTGGAACAAACCATGGAGGCAGGAGATGGAGTTTCTTTTTCCTGATGTTTTCATACCAAGATTGGATGCTCAGACAGATCAAAATGTCTCAGTCAGACCAAAATCAACTGCTTTTTGGCCAGGCGAGATGAATCCTGCCCAGCATCCTCTGTAGATCTGTTCCCCATTGAATTGCACAATGTTTTATAAACTGAATTGTCCTGAGCCCTCCTTGGGGATGATCTCTAAAGGATCTCACCAGGTGCCCAAACATCCCCTCTGCCAGATGTGACAGCCACAGGCAGCGGTGCTGTCACATTATGGGTGCCCTGCAGACACCCACAGCCCTGTCTCTGCAGGTGGCAGCTCAGGGTGCTGATCTGCTGCGGCTGCTGCACTGCTTCCACCTTTGAAGGGAGCCTTCTCTAGAAATAATTCAGTATCTTTATTAATTATACTTATTGTGATTTAGAGAAGCCATTTTGAGACTGGTGTATATGGGGTCACTTTCTTGAATGGGTTTTATTTCTAAGAAACATATCCATAAGTATATACCAAATAAGAAATTGCTTTTACACCTGTCCTTATATGCAGATGGGTAGAAAACAATTAAATTTAGAAATAAACATCCCCACATGGACAATGCAAACAAAACTTCCACTGCAGGCAACAATCCAGTCACAAAAGAAGCTCTTTTAAATATTCCACTGATTGTCCTCTAGCTGTTAGAGGAGGGGATTAATAACCATGCAGCAGGGGTCAGCCCATCAGTCACGGATCAGTGAAACTGTTCAGAAGCTTCTTCCTGAAGGGAAGAATTGGAAACATGAGTAGAGCCTCTTGTTAGGGGTAAGCACAGGCTGATGACCCATGAGATCCATGGCTGAGCCTCATGTGTGTGGATGTGAGACAGGTCAGTGTGCAGGTCCAACAGGCTCGCTGCCCGTGGTGAGGAGGTGACACTGGCTGCTGAGGCTAGCACAGAGGAAGTGTCACTGCATTTGTCAGAAGCTAGAGGTAAGACGGACACATAATCCAACACAATTTCAGTCTGGTGTTCACCTGAATAATTTACTTTTTGCAATTATGCCCAAATGCTGTTTAGTCACATGGGGCCATGTGCAAGGCTGGTGATGCTCCAGTCCTCAAGTTGCTGTGTTTTCGTGTTCTGACTGCTGACTGGAGTGCCAGCAGGTAAAAGCAGAGCTGTTCAGGAGAGTGGGCAGGAGATGCTAGGCTCACAGCTGTGATGGCTGTGGGGGGCACTGACCAGGGTTTCCTCAGTGATGATAGAAAGCCAAGTGCCAGAAGGAGGCTGCTGAGGCATCATTCTCCTTGAGGTAATCTTTCTTTAGTGAGGAGTTTAATCTAGGTGTCCCTTTCTGAGAATTTTTAATGATATCTAGCACAGGCAGTTGTTCTGGACCCCAAGTTGGTATTTAGATTCTTGTTGCTGTGGCACCTTCACCCTCTCTTTTGCCTTCTGTACAAATCCTGCCCTGTCCTCTTCCTGATGTGCATTTGGCTTTGTCAGTGACAGATTGCTGTTTGCCAAATATTTTCCTCACTCCTCCCAGCAGGTATTGCAGATGGGTACTGAAGAGGTCTCCAGGCATCTAAATTTACTGTAGATGATTTCTTTTCTCCTGCAGACACTCTGGATTCATAAAGTTCATGGGCAAGAGTTTTTTCCCTCCTAGAGAAAGCATCTGAAGAGTGACACACACTGAGATAGGGCAGGTACTGGCCTGTCCTCTATTGCCATGGTTAGCTTGGAGCATCCCTGTTTCCTTTTCTGAAGTGAAATGGTCTAGGTGTGGCAAGTGATACGTGCACCATCCCAGGTACCCCTGTGAGGGCACATATCCAGGCCCCCAGACAAAACATCAGAGCAGGCTTGCTGCCTCTGCAGCCTGCCCCAGAGGTGGCTGCTCCTGCCCAGGGCACCAAGAGGCTGGCAGGGAGCTTCCCACTGCCTTTGCAGATGTGGCCTGTGGATATGGCACTGTATCTGTCAGCAAGGTGGCACAGAGAGAACCCTGAAGGCTGCCTTTCAAATAAGGCTTATCAATCGTTTCATGATGGATATTCCCATCTGCATAAAGTGAGAAGTGACATTTATTCTCTTTTTACTGGTGCCTTAAACTTTTAAATGGAATGGAAAAGAATTTGGTTTTATATGGCTCTTCTCTCTCTTCCCTATTCCAAAGCACTTTTACAGAGCAGTTAAGTTAGGTTATAGTGCTGGTAATGCAGTGACTCTGGGAAAATGGGGCAATCTGAACTGTACCATGTATCACTGCACCCACTTCTGCTGGACGTGATGCACACACCATTTGATCTTTTTAAATAGCTATTTCTTACTTGCCCTTGATTTTGACCGGTTAAATGCAAGTGATTAATATGTGCCTTGGTACTTTTTTTTTTTTTTTTTTTTTTTTTAAATACCTTTTTAAAAGGGAATTTAGCTCTTGTAAAAGTTGCCAGATGAAGGTAGGTTTATGGAATATGCAGTCTTATCCATTACTAAGGATGACAAGGCATTCAAAGCCTCAGGGGGATTGTAAGAAGCATCAAGTCCGCAGTCAAACCTCTCCAGAGCTTCATCTGTCTGTAGGGCTTCTCTAGCAAAACTGGCCTGATTTGGTGTTCCTTTCTTTCACATAACACTGTTCCCAGGGATAAAGAAATGGGTCTTTCCCTTGCAGGAGCTAACTTTTCAAAACAAATGACAACACCCTTTCCTTGCAGACAGCTTTATTTACCTGTAAAATACAGTGACTCCTGCATGTTGGGGAGGCATGCAGGTGACTGCTGTGCCCTGTGGCTCCTCTGCAGGGATGTTGACACTGATAGCAGGGCAGCACAGGGCAGCTGCCCTCAACCATCCAGCCTCCAGAGAAGCAAACATAATTTTATCCAGCTTTTTAACCCACACAGTGCTTCAGAGCAGCAGGTGGTGCCTTCTCATTAAATATGAGCCAAGGCTGCAGCAGCTGCATAAAGCTTTGAGAAATTATTAATCCAGAAATACTGGCATATGAGTTTATTAATAGCCATATACTCCTAAACACACTGCTCCATACCGGGTTGTAGCTCTTGTGATCATTCATTTCTTGTCCTCCCATTCTTGCCTTTAAAGTGAAGTGGTAAATAGTTATTTCTGTACCCCAGACTCTTCCCATTAGTCTTCATTAATGATTATTTCTGTCACTTTCAAGCTGGTTCAGTAAAAATTATGCATGTATAATTGACAAAACCCCTCTCTCATTTCCTCTCAGGCAACATTATTTGATGTCAAGTGAGAACAGAATCCCACTGAAGTGTATGTAAGAGTTGCATTGGGCTCAAAGGCTGCACTGTGCTAAAAGCTTTCCTGCCCTATTGCAGGTTGCAACCAGTATTTTTACTGTTAGAAATCATGAGCTCATTAAATGCAGTAACACACCTCTGAAAAACCATCAGGACAACATGTAACAACTCCAGTTGAAAGAAAAAATAATTAGGTTTAGAAAGAACTCCAAACCCTCCCAGAATATTTAGGGCTGCTATAAAAAGAGAAGCACACTGTATTCCAGTTGTAATCGGTAATGGTTAAATTCTTGTTTCAGACTCTCATAAGTCAGAGTAGCCCCACTGTCTTTAATGGAGTTAAGCTGAAATTACACTGGTGTAGACAGATCATTTTGGCCCTGCAAACTTGGCATTTGTCATTGTAGATCTGACCCAAGCCCCATGGAAGCCCTTGGGAATATTTGCATTCAGATAATGGGATTTGGATTGGACGGTGTAAGTTTAACATGAATCATAATTAGCTCAATTTGGTAATTGTATGGCTCATAACATGTAAGACAGCCATGTGAGCACTAGTCTTGTTGCTTAGGAATGGAAGTGAAACCATCAAGTCTTTCACTTTGTCCACCTAATTGCAATCAGATTTGGTAATTTAAGCAATTACCAAACCAGAACAAGCTTGGGTTGCTGACCTCATATAATGGGTTCTGTCTCCTGATGTTTCTAGAGAAGTGATTCTTCTCTTTTACTTCTTGTAAGTCTTAGCCATTCATAACACTCATCTCATAATGTTGGCTTTGTTAATTGCTTTTAATCTGTTGTATGCTACAAGAATAGCATTACCTTGCCTACTGTGTTTGCTTAGTTCATTATGTTCTGTACATGTAGTGGGCAAGAGGACACAAAGGTCACAAAGCCTATTTCTGACCTCATTTAGATTGGAGGAATTTGATGAACTTTGATGAAATCATTCCTAATTTATAGCAGCGCAGCGTAAGTACAAGGCTGAGATCTACTGAATTCTCTCCATCTGCTAGAATGATACTGCCCATAGGAAGGATGAGAGCTAACTGCGGTTTAAGTATATATGCATTTTTACATAATGATTCTTTAAGACAGCTTAAAAGGAAAAAAAAATACTTTGTGTTCACCAGAGATTTTCTGGAGATGCTATACTGGTGCTGACAACAGCAAAATTTAGCCCAGTGTATTGCATGCTTGGAAGCGAAATAACAACCAACACACACATCCATTTTCTGAAATCCTCTTGCTGTAGAAATTCTCTGTCATCTTCTATATTGATGAAAGGAAACCAGCAAGTACCAATTGGTATAAAGAGAAGAAGCTTTTCTTCCAGCCCATATCTAAGAGACAAGCAGATGAAGGAAAAGGATGCTTTTGTATCAAGATCACATAAAGGGTAATGAAATTGGAAATAGATTCATGATTTACTGTTCCTCCAGCAGCACACTTCAGTATATGGGAAAATTGTCTTTCAGTATATACAGTAGCTGCTTACATAGCATGACTAAAGAAAGACCCTATGAACATGAAAGGTCCCAGATGAATGAGGCCTGAAATGGAAAACCTCTGTTGCTGTAGCAGATAGGATTGTGTGGCTTTTGTGTGCCTTGCTAGTAATTTACCTTTGCTCTTTGGCTAGCGGAAACATTGATTTAGTGGGCTGTAAAGCCCCCTTTCTCCATCTGCCATCTAAATGGTTAAAAATCATGTTACAGCCATCCTTTTTTCTAGGTCAACTTGAGAAGCCATCGTCTGGGGAACGGGGAGAAATGGTGATGTAAATCCTGTTCAAGGTTCCATACCACTTACTATGCCAGAGAAAATTCAAGATGTGTCTCTCAGCTGCAGAGTGGTTTCACTATGGCAAGGAGAAGTGTGCTCTAAATCAGTCAGGAATGGGAGAATATTTGCTAGCAGAGACAAGCAGGACCTCCTCTGAGGGTCATTCAGAGGAGAGCACAGCCCATTAGGGGGGAACAGCCCCATCTGTGACATGCTGGCTGGTCTTTTCCAATGGAGCTGCTGTGCCTGCGGAGGCAAATCCCCTTTCTTTCAAGTGAATGACCCCAGACTACTGCTGTGCTTTCCCAAACCTCTCTTTTTTTTAGGGTGGGTGGCAAGCAGCTTCCCAAAGCCTCTGTGCTTGTGACTGTGAATGGGAAACCAGCTGATACCTTGAAATGCTGTGTGGTACTAGAGAGCCCTGTTTCTAAATCTGATTTGAGACAGCACCAGCCTGCTTGAGATGTGATCCCTCTGTGCCAGCGTGCATGATGGAGGAACAGGCTTGGGTGTGGGAAACACACAGGCTCTTTGTGTAACCCAGCTTGTAACCAGGTGTGAGGTGCAAATTCTTTTCCATATTAATATTCCTTGGGCAGGCCCTGGAACTGTATCTGTTTCTTAGATCTTTCCAGTTAATGAAACGGCCAAATACAATCATCTAGCAATAGAATTGCACTTCAGCAATACAAACAAAAAGATTCTAATTTACATTTGTGCCAATACCATTAATGTAAATTGGTTATTAGCTATTTATGCTAAAAAGCTGTAATAAAAAGCATAAGTGTAGTTTTATTAACTACATTTTGTCCTGCAAAATCCATGCTAGAAGGCACATTTTGCAATCAGTGATTCTCTTTTCTCAGAGAATATGGCATTTGCTCCACCTAACTAACATATTTATAAACAAATTACTACCCCCTTTTCTGCACTTTGCATTTATAACACATCACTGCTATGAAGTTATAGGACAGCTGTGCGCAATGTCTTTGTAATTCAATTGCAATGTTCAATTGTTCTTTACCCTATCATCCTCATGTATATGTAGGAAGGGGTAATTAAAGAAAAAATTGCATTTACAAACAATTATAATGCAGGAATAACAAGGAGGGAAATGGGTTTCAATCATTGCTTTTTAATAGGGATGTGGGGAAGGATGGAGATATCAGGAAAACAGAGCAACACCTGATTGTCCCTTCTGATTTTATTCTCCTCATACATCTGGGGAAATGTTTTCTAAGGTGCATGGGCCAGATTTTCTCTTATGTGGTGCTGCAGTACCCATGCTGATGGAAGGGAGAGCCTGTGGCCACCCTGTTTTCTAGCACAGCCATTCCAATGTCATCCTACATCCCCTGTGACCCCTCCTGAGCATTTTTACAGCACTTGCTTGAGCACTAGGTCTGTGGCCCCACTAGTCAGGTGCACAGGCAGTGATGGCCAGAGGACGGCTGCTGAAAAGCAGAGAAAGGAGGTGGGAAATGGGAAATTCTATGTGGAAAGCAGTCCAGAGGTACAGTGTACACGTGCAAAGAGGACCTCTACCCTAGTGCTACTGTGTAAACTGGCAGTGCTGATTAAAACGTTGTATGAGGCATGCAGTCCCAGACATACCAATTGATGTTATCACTGAGGTAGGCTTGCATAAGGCTTTCTTTTTCGCAGCAGAGCCAGCTAAGCAGTGCTGACCTCCAGCTCTCCTTGTCCTGCCCCTCTTGGTCAGCAGCGGGTCTCAAAACCAGCCTTCAAAACGCAGCCCAGCAGAATAAACCAACTTCACTCGGTTGGTCCCACAACACAGGTGTACCCACACCAACCAGCTGGCCTGGTGCAGCTGAGGGGCTGTGTGTGGGCTGGCACCCCCAGCAGGAGGAGTAAGAGGGAGGAAGGAGAAAGGAGTGACACTGGGAACTACAGCCTACGTGTTGTGCAGAATGACTTTTACTGCCCACTGCAAGCGATGGACGGGGGGAAGTCACAGACTGGCTCTGTGGGGACTTGAACTTCCACGGGCACTGCAAAATTTGGCATCAATGTGAGGAGGCACGTGGTGAGGTCTGAGAGTTGGACTGTGTGGGAACTGCTCCCCGGTGGTGAGAGGCTGTGTGCTTGGGTCTCCATGCTCCCAGGCACAGCCCTTTCCCAATGGCAAACAGTGTGCCTGGGAGAGCACTCGTGTGTGCTCTCTGCCCTCACCATGGCAAATGGCTGGGACTGAGGCTCTGCTCTATTTCTCTGTCATGAGTAGCTGTTTTTGGGAGCTGGATCTTGGTACCTTGGCATGGGAACAGCTCCAGGACATTTTGGATCCAAGGAGTGATTCTGAGCAAACAAATGGAGCTGGATGTGATTTGTGGGTGTCACGTAAGCCTCTCTCAGCCACCTGCCTCTTTCAGGGGTAGCACATCGTACCTCCAAACCACACCTTCTGGTTTGGCTTTGCCACCACACGGGTGGTGGTTTCAGACAGGTCCTTGAGTTCCTTGCTCACTGTAATCCCCTTTGACTGAAGCTCCTTTAGAGAAGCCAGGAATGAGAGACATGAAAGATGCACACTTTTCCTTTTCCAGAAATTAAAATAGTTTTTAATTCAAACAAAACTGCAATATTCCTAATAGAAACCGTGAATTTGGAGGTCATTTATACTATTTTGTATTTCCTTAAGGAATATATTTCATTCTGAAGAATAATAATAACTTCAGTTTAATGAATTCACATATTCCAGTGGAATTTCAATTTTCACATTGGTATTAAAGGTTAGCATTAAATTATATTCTTAAATGACAGTGTCATCTAACCCAGCCATGTTTGATCTCTAACAGGCTGATGTTAGTTATCTTAAGGCAAATAAGCTAGTTTGGGTAAGAAGGAGGGAAATCTATTTTCTGTGCAAAGAGATTTATAAAGTTGTGGCTAAATAATAGCTAGCAAGTAGCTTCTGTGCACAGAAATATTTTTAACCCCATGAACATTGTCATTTGCCATGTGAGGATGTATAGGAGAGTCTGAGCATGACACAAAGTACTCTGGTGTTCCAGTTATTCTCGTAAGGAAGAGCACTAGGCTGTTTTTTGTTGTGAGTCATTATCTTAGGCTCTTCAGTTGTTTACATTTGGAGACCCTGAAGTACGTTGTTCTTAGAGGGTTTTTTTTGGTAGACAGGAAGGGAGTGCCATGGTCAACTCTGGCCACCTGGTTGGGAGTCATAACATTGGTGGCTTTGGCTGCAGGATGAAGTGTGAAAAACAAGTTAATAATTGACTTATGCTCCTTGTTTTTCATTCTTGGGACTACAGACATAGAAATGATAACATCTGTTTTTGAAAACCCTTTTTATAATCAATAGAATGTTTTTTACATCTCATGTTAAAAACAACAACAGAAATGGTAGGCCATGGAATGAGCGATTTGCTGTCTGTTTTTAACAAGTGTCCTTTAAAGAAGGAGAGATCAGACACCACTAGGGGATATCGTGCAGCATTCAAGAAACTTCGTGAATCACCCGCGATAGGCTGAGACTGCCATTCTTTGTATGACTTTCCAAGTTCACATAAAGGTTATACGGCTACCCAGATGAAAAGCAGTCTCATCTGTTTTTTTTTTCTACCACAGCCTTTTTCCATTACTAAAAATGAGGATTGTGATGAATCATGTCTTAAGCTGAACATCAAACACAAGTCTGTAGTCTTCAGTGAGCATTAAATATAGATGTTAATATAAATAGAGAAGAGGAGGTTATTATGTAGGAAGGAGGAGGATAATAGCAAGGCACAAGTCAGCTATTTAACATGTGCTTTCTGTCCCTTTGGTATCCTATGTTCTTTTATCTAGGAAGAAGAGGGCAATGGGTTAGCAAGATCCTGGCATAGGCTATAGGCTCTCATCAG
Source organism: Psilopsiagon aurifrons (assembly GCA_025447955.1). NCBI lineage: Eukaryota > Metazoa > Chordata > Aves > Psittaciformes > Psittacidae > Psilopsiagon > Psilopsiagon aurifrons. Next base: position 44,072 of record JAOEHY010009836.1, read on the forward strand.
AAAATGGGGGATGAGTCACTATCATCTACGAAGCAACTGTGGTTCTGATCTGTCTTTGTAAATATCTGAATACATATTTCACCCCACTTTGTACTTGCACGGCTTCCTCCAGCAGCATTTTGTGTTACTCCTAGACACATGGCAAGAAGGAACCCCTGAACTTAAACTTCTGTCTTTCACGAAGGGACCTGGTTGTAGAGAGCCTGCAGTTGAACCTGGCCTTCCCACCAGCACCTCTGCTCAGGACCTCAAGGCTCTGATCTTCCCTCCATGCCCTCTGCAAGCAACTACAAACTGTGCTCTGCTCTTCCTTGTTTGACCCATAGTGAGAACAGTTTTTGTCTTCTGATGAAGATTTGTTTAAGTGGGTTTGTTTATAACATGCTGCCACTATAGCCTTTAACACTACAGTGTTGTGCTTGCTGGGGCACTCCTGCCTGTGTCTTGTCTGGAGCCTGTGTCTCCAAAGGCCTCAGTTCTCAATCCGTGTGCTAGATTTCAAGCCTATCACCCCAGTTAAATCAACAAAATTCAGCAATTTCTCTCTCCAGACTACCTTGGATGCCCCCTCCAGCTGCCTTGCTTGCTGCAGATCCTGGTGAAGGGAATGGACTGTAATGACATTCTTAGAGTATGGATCAGCTCCACCATTGCTTGCAGTGTCACTAGTGGTTGTTTCACAGCAAGAGATGCAACGCCGTTACATTGCACAGCAGTATTTTCTCCTCGCTCCCAGGAGGCCTTTCCTTCAGAGAATTCCAGGCAGGCAGGGCACCCAGCTGTCGTGGTTTAAGCTGTGAATCAGCCACACAGTTTGTTCACCCACCTCCCCCTCCTAAAAGAGCTGCCGTGGTTTAAGCTGTAAAACAAGCAGTTTTGTTCACTCACTTCCCC